>JZKD02S2290764.1:341388-358654 GCA_000966675.3 Picea glauca
ATACCAACTTGATCTAAAAATGAAGAAGACTTGTATCTTTGAAAATATTTGCAAGTAAAATTTATGTGTTAAAATGCAAATGGATCAACTTTGCAACACAAATTTAATAGAATTTGCTCATTCAAGATGCATATAAACAACAGTAATAACAATGAACAGAAAACACATAACACAACAAATGATAAAGGAGTTAACCCCTCTCTTGGGCTACATCTCCTGGTCCAGCTTCCAATGGATCATTTGTATTATTTTCTCAAAGTGCTAAAAAATTGTGCTTTAAAATGCTCAAAATGCAAAATATATTGCTCCAATGGCTTCAAAACGTCCAAAAACCCCTAGCTGGGCTTTTTCGGCACCTCGTTTAGCCAAAAATTGAAGAAGATAGGCTTCCTGGAAGTCCCCCTTCAAACTTGATGTCTCTGCATCTACAAAACACACCCTTGTTGGCTCAAACTAGCCCACATGCATATTTAAGCATTAAAACTTATCACTGGATGCAACCGCGCAAACCGTGCAAACTGTAGGACGGTTACGAGCGCACCTAGCCCCTAACCGTCAAGGGCAAGATCGTATGACCCATATGACTACACACAAGTGTAAACATAGGCCCTTGTTTCCACAAGCCAATGCTTAAAGGACAAGTGGTGGGTCATTTGTATAACTGTTGAAACCAAATCAAAATGCAACCATGCACGTGCCAAACGGTATAGTAATGGGTCATATGTTAACACAATATGCGACCAAGGGCTGGGGCTAAGCCCCAGCCCGGTCGCGCCCCAACTATCCACATATGCAAACATATATAAATATATTTCCATATATATAACAATGACCAAACAGTGGCGCGTTGGTTGGCGGCCCTTCCCAAGTCTCTTCCCCCTGCTCAGAGGTCGCGGGGTCGACTCCGACCAACAACATAATTTTAAACCAATGTATATATGACACGTGGCGACCATTGACTGGGCCACGTGTCTCCATCCTGTTCACTGCAAACATGCCACGTCACATGCCAACTGTCCACACAACTGTCTGCCACATGTCGTATGGACTTCCACGTCAGCAGCCATATGGACTATACAGTCAACATCCCTTTTTTTTTGCCTGTTTGTCATTTTGAACATAACGCGATATCTCTTGCTCCCGATGTCCGTTTGAACCCAAATGAGTTGCATTGGGTTCATAACGACGAGGCCTACGCTCTTGTTCAATTTGAAGCAATTCCGAGCACTTTGAATTTTTGAGCAAAATTTGATCCCCTGGATCAAATGGTTTGGTGTACTTTAGGGTTAGATAACATCCTCATCAAAACATTCTTTAACTCGAGAATTACCTTAACTTTGGTCCTATCCAACTGTATAATTTGGATATTGGATTCTTCTGGTTTAACATTGATTTTCTCACATACCTTAAGAGACATTACATTGGAAGAAGCACCTGAATCCACCATACAGTTATGGAAATTTCTATTAAAAATATCAAAAGTAATAAAAAAGGGAGGAGTGGTGGATCTTGATCTTTGATCAGTTAGAGATGAATTTACATATTTTTTCTTTTGGGTGCTATATTATCCATAAATTTTCCAACTTTACCTATCCTTTTCTTGTCCCCACATTAATTTCTTTAGTACTCTTAGAAGTACTTCCTTGTAGAGTTCTAATGAAATTTTCCTGGATCTGGGAAGCTTCATAAGTTCAAACAAATAAATATTTGCTTTAGTTCTCTTCATATATTCCAATAAATCATAATCTGATTTTGATGTAAGAGTAGAAGGAGCATTCTTTTTGGGATCCTTATCAATGATCTTCTAGGTATGTGATGCTATTTTAGGAGGATCAGAAGGAGAAGAGGTATCAGGGGAAGTATTTTTGCTTGAAATTCTAGTGGTTACTACATTTTGGGACATATGTAGTTCCTCGATATCTTCCTCCTCTCCCAATCAATAAGAAATATCCCAAAAGGATCTAACTTATTGTTCATCTGATTCATCAGCCTCTTGGGCTTGATCTATTTGTCCGATTCCCTCTATTTCTTCTTCTTTAGGCTCAACTTTATTTTTGTTTTCCCAAACTTGGAGAGCTTGGAAAATATCTTCCATGTTAATACCTTCTAAAGTAGAGGAGTGGGGATTGTTGGAAGGAGGAGTGCTCTTATATTTCTTAGGTTGAAACTTAAAAAAGTTCTTGGGATTAGAAGAGCTTTCCCGAGGGTTATTTTTAAGGTCAAATATTTTGTTGGATAAATTCTTGAAAATTCTATGGAGGGATTCAATATCCATATGTTGGCATAGGTCCAGACCTAGGGTTCAGATCCAAGAGCGCACCAATAAGCCCTAACTATTGGCCCTTTCGACAACACCTACGAGGTAGATGTAGTCTCACCCGAAGTAGCTATGGGGGGTTGTCAGACACAGATGTATACAACCAAAGGGAATACAAAGTGGGTCCAATACAAGAACAACACAACATATAGATGTCAATTATCAACTTAGTCCTACCTCACACATTTATCTGTCAGATCTAACACTGTAAGGGAATAACAGTATATCAAGAACAAGAGAACACCACATCAATCACACACAACACCAAGATATACGTGGTTCACCCTCTCCATAGGGATACAATCCATAGAACTGTGCTTTATAATATATTAATATGAAAGCATACAGTTCTTATCTACACTTTTAGCTAGAAGATATTCTCTCTTTATTTCTTTTCTCTGTCTTCCCTTCCTGTGCACCCAACTACCGGGTTGATCTTCACACCCAGCTGAATATCTTACAACATAGACTTCTCTCACTACTCAATGCTTCTCTCTTAATACAATAATCACTCATAACAATAATAGACTTGGGACTCTTCACCAAACCCTCTTCCCTCATCTAGGTTCTTATTTATACATTACAATGACTCATCGACAACCTTTGGCTGAAACCTAAGTGTCAAAACCCTAGGTGTCTAAAAACCTAGGTCAACTTGACCCACATTTTCAAGGCTTCGCCATCTTGTCTTTCCTTCCTTCTCGCGTGGTGCTCCAAAGCATCCAATAGTGGCTTTTTCTGCTTGCTGATTTGTCCACGATCTATCTTCCTTGCTGATATGTTATCCTTGATCTCCTCATCCAATGTCTTGATTTCTCTTACTTCACTCCATTTTTTCTTCTCTTCTACTCACTTCGACCCAGTATTAGTCACTGTGTCTTCTGCACAGTTCACATTTCATCTTTTCTTCCTTAATCTTTGCTTACTTCCATACCCAAGGGCCAACAAACCCCCAACACTCACCTGTGACTCATCCCGAGGCACTTCAGATTTGAACCTTCTATTTTTCTTCGACTTCAGGCTGCGTGGAGCAGCTTGTGCTTTCTTCTCTCTCCTCCCCCACTATGTGAATACTGTCTTTTCTGTGTCTAGTACCCAGTTTCAACTGCACCTAGTACCTGGACCCTTCCTCTTTTTCTCTTACTAATGGATGAGAGGAAGTTGGTTGTCATAGTACATTTTCAACCGGCTCCCGTTCAACAAACTTTCCTTCCCTTCTCCATTCAAGGTATTCAACTGTGAAGCTCCTCCTTTTGTGACATAGACAACCTCATCTGGCCCCAACCAATGTGTTCTGTACTTCCCTGGATGCTTCATGAATTTGCTGTCATATACCAATACCAGATCTCCTTGTTTGAAGGCTTTCTTCTTAATATGTCTGTCATGGTAGGCCTTTTCTTTCCCTTCTGTACCTGCTGATGGAATCCTACAATAAATCTGTCTTCTTCTAGTTCGACCAACTGTGCTAGCCTCTCTTGAACAACGCTAGTGTCATCCATATCTGTAAAGGCTGGGATTCTTAAGCTTGAGACCCAATATTCCATCTGGACAACTGCTTCGAGACCATAAACCAACTTAAAGGGGGTCTGCATTGTTAGCTTCTTGGAAGTGGTTTTATAGGCCCATAGTACTGCTGGTACTCTTAAATCCCAGTCATCCATCTTCACATTGCAGATCCTCGTCAGCGCTGTTTCCAAGATCTTATTCAATGCTTCAACTGTCCCATTCACTTGTGGATGGTAGGGTGTGCTCTTCTGATGATGGATTGCAAATTCCTCAGTCAAGGCTTCAATGATATTATTGATGAAATGTGTGCCTTGATCGCTCATAAGGATCTTCAGGCATCCAAACCTGGTTATGATGTCATCAAATATGAATCACGCAGCTGTAGTTGCACTACAGTCCTTAACTGCACTTGCTTCGGCCCATCTGGTCAAGTACTCTATCACAATGATTATGTACCTTGCTCCTGTGCGCTTTCCTGGTGGGTTTATAGGTCCCATGAAATCAATGGTCCATTTCTCAAGTGCTTGTAAGGTCAATTGAGGTGCTAAAGTCATTTCATCTCTTCTGGATGGTTTCCCAACTCTTTTGCATACATTGCAAGCTCTGTAGTAGTCCTTATAATCTATGTGTAAAGTAGGCCACCGGAGGCCAACTCTAAGAACCTTCTGCGCTGTTTCTTTTCTTGCATAGTGTCCTCATATGATGCCTTTGCAAGATTCTGCTAAAATCAGTGGTCGTTTTGCTTCCATAACACATCTCCTCAGGATCTCATCAGGTCCCATTTTATATAGTTGTCCATCTATAAGTGGAAATTCTGCAGCGCACACTACCAGTTGTTTCTTCTGGGTGATTGTATATTCACTAGGTGCCATTCCTGTTGATAGGAACTGGACTATCTCGACGAAGTGATCATTAATATTTGTAATGGCCAACAACTGTGCATCCGATAGTGTATCCTCCAAAATAGTAGGTTCCTCTCCATGTTCCAACCTTGACAAGTGGTCCGGTCCTTTTCTCATTCTCCCTGGCTTAACCACGATCTCAAAATCATATTCCTGAAATAGCAGAATCCATCTTCATATTCTCCCCCCCAAAACTGGCTTGTTGACTAGGTATTTCAACACAGAGTAATTAGTAAACATTTTAAAGTGTCCTCCCAACAAGTAGTGGCGAAACTTCTGCAGCGCATACACCATGGCTAACCCTTCTCTCTCAGTGGTGTTGTAATTAATCTCAGCTGTTGATATCTTCTTGCTAGCAAAGGCTAACGGGTGGTCAATGTCTACATATCCTGGTTGTGCTAACATAGCTCCCAATGCAATATAATATGCATCGGCATGCACGTGAAATTCCTTTCTTCAATCTGGGAAAACCAGGATAGGCGCAGTAACCATTCTTTGTTTCAATCTGTGGAAGATATGTTGGCATTCTCCTGTCCAATGAAACTGACCGTCTTTCTTCAAAATCTTCTCCATGGGTGTTGTGATCTATGCATATCCTTTAATGAACTTCCTTTAGTATCCAGTATGTCTCAGTGCAGTGCGCAATTGTTTGACTGAAGTAGGAGGGAGCAGATCAACTATAATGAAAATCTTAGATGGGTCCACCAACAATCCCTTCTTACACACAATATGACCTAACAACACTCCAAAGGGTGAAAAGAAGATGCAGTTCTTCAGTTTCAAGGCAATTTGACACTGCCTGCACTTATACACCATTAGTCTTAAACATTCAATATGATTTTGTAATAAGCTAAAAATAGTCCAATCATCAAAATATGCTTCCATAAATTTATGTAAAAACTCCTTGAATGCTTTGACCACCACCCTGGAAAAGATGCCTGGTGCATTCTTCAATGCAAACAACATCACTGTATATTGTTAGGATCCCCATTCTATTGCAAATGTGGTCTTATGATGATCTTCCTTGGCAATCCAGATCTAATGGTATCCTGAAAATCCATATGTAAAAGAATATACCTCCTGTCCTCCTACATTATCTAATACTTCATCAATAAATGGTGTAGGGAATGGGTCATGCAAATATGCATCATTCAGCTTCCTGATATCTACAAAGATCATGATCTCTTCGGTCTTTTTATCTTGCACCACCATAGGGCTAATCCATTCTGATTCTTCAACAGGTTCTATGATTCCTACTTCCAACATTCTGTCGAGTTCAATATTCACTTTCTCCTTATATTTAGGGTCTAATCTATATGGTCTCTGTTTGATTGGCCTTGCATCTAGTTTCAAAGGGATCTTCATCTCTCCCATGGGCCATTTAATGCCCTTCATATCAGTGAACTTGGTTGGAAAAAAGTCCTGATATTCATGCAGTAACTCTGTGATCTTGTCAATAGTGGAAACGTCCCAATAATCTCCAACATTTGCAAGCTTTTGTGTTTTATCTATTCCAATATTGACTTTTATGATTTTAATTCGTTGTCCAATGAAAGATATCTCAACTCTTGTTCCTTCTATGTTTCTTTGGCCTTTTGTTTCAACGATGTTCACCTTCCTAGGATCATCATCTTCATCAGCATTGATATTGTAACATCCTTGCAGTTTCTGGAGAGGCGCAGTCCATTCGTCCTCTTCTTGTTCCAAAAGGGGCCTAGGTGCCTCCTCAAATAATTTCTATCTTATAATCTGTAATGCTTGATCCACTGTAGGATATTGTCTTTCAAACAAAAAGTTAGTTACAAAGTTTTGAGTCATACCTTGCCAATCTGCAGTGATGAGGTGCAGTTCTTCTTGAAGATACCAATTAATAGGGGTTGTTCCTAGTGTGTTGATGAATTTGTGCACCCACTGTTATTGAGGAATGTTGCTCCAGGATTCCTTGCAACTTCGCACATGGTCCTTTGGATAACTTCAACCTGTGTACCTAACTTCCTAGTCTTCTACTTGATTTGAAAACTGGGCTGTCATGAAAGTGCGACATTGTACCCAGTTTGTAATTTTGTTTTTATGTGTCCCCCACCATCTTCCTAGAGTTTCTTTGAAGGCCTCATCCATCGCCAACAATATTTCTTGTGTTGGTACAATTTCTTCAAAGTCCAACAAAAATGCTTCTAAATGATTTAGACCATCAAAGTTGGGCAAGTAACTTACTGTTGTGCCGAACCAACGAACTTCTCTAGTTAATCTAGCACATCTCCTTGTAGATACTTCATACATTTTGTTCTGTCAATTCTCCAGTGCTTCTTCTAAACCTGATGAACATGCACTCTCACTTCGCCATCTTAGGTTCCCATCTACTTTAGGATTAATGTAATCCTGTTGTTTGGCCGTTAATCTATATATGTTTTCTAGTCAATATGCACGTTCTTCTTCTCTTATGGGTTCTATGTATCTTTGACCTTCATTAGGATCCAAAGGTGCAATAACCCTAAGGACATATCCTTCAAACATCATTCTTCTTTTCTTTAAATCAACCGCAGTGGAATTATTGAAATCCCAATCAATTCCTAACAACGCAGGGTAAGGCCAACTATCATCATCTATCTCAATCACCTCGAAGTGTACAAATGTCCTTAATTTGTCGATGTCCACAGGGACATATTCTAATATTCCAAAGGGGCTTACAACTTGCTGATTAGCCATCCTAAACCTGATAGGGGAATATATCAACTTAGGTTTCCCCATCAGTGCCCAGGTCTGCTTCGACCTCCGACCATATTTCGAGGACCACATAGTCTATATCATACTCTCCAATTTGAGCATTTAGGTGGACTTCCTTATTTTTCCTTCTCTTTTTAGAGAGTTGGTGTACTGCTCTTTTCAACAAGGGATCTATCTTTTCTAGCTCATACTATCTGAATTCTTGAACATTAGCTTTTCAATCGGACCAACTATTGTACCTTCAAGATGTTCTTCTCATGCAATAACATCTTGATCCTCTACTTAAGAAATTGTAAAAATTTTCCTCTAGGTCCCTTGAAGAAGTATTTGTCTGCTTGAATATACAATTCTACTCTATCAACAACAAACTCAGTGATATATCTTCCAATTGTGCTATCGAACCAATGATCTAGTGCTCTCGACGGAGTGTTATCAACTCTCTTAACCTTCTTGATCAACATCGACGTCCAAGCCATAGGTGGTCTAGATCTGATCTAAAACTAGGTGTTTGCTAACCTAGCTAACCACTTGTATAACTCTTGATGAATTCCTCCAAAGAAAATCTCATGTATTTCAGTAAAGATATACCTTCCCAACTAGTCCTTGGTGCTAAGCTTAGGGTTCTTGTTCTGGGCTTCTGCGAAGTCCTTTTCTTGGTATTCTATCCACTTCTGAATCTCTGTCTTCGATGGAAACCACCTTGACATTCCCTTAAGAAGTTCCATGTTCCGATATTGGAACCATTTGTTGGCATAGGGGCAGACCCAAGGTTCAACTCTAGAGCACACCAACAAGCCCTAACTACTAGCCCTTTTAGAAACACCTGCGAGGCGAATGCAGTCTCACACAAAGTAGCTATGGGAGGTTGTCAAACACAAACGTCTACAACCAAAGGGAATACAAAGTGGGTCCAATACAAGAAAAACACAACATCTAGATGTCAGTTATTAACTTAGTACTACATTGCACATTTATCTCTCAGATCTAGCACAGTAAGGGAATAACAATATATCAAGAACAAGAGAACACCACACCAATCACACACAACACCAAGATATACGTGGTTCACCCTCTCCCTAGGGATACATCCACAAAATTGTGCTTTATAATATATTAATATGAAAGCATACAGTTCTTATCTGTGCTCTTAGCTAACATATCTTCTCTCTTTCTCTCTTCTCTCTATCTTCCCTCCCTGCGCACCCAACTATAGGGTTGATCTTCGCACCCAGCTAAATATCTTACAACACAGACTTCCCTCACTGCTCAATGCTTCTCTCTCTCACTACAATAATCACTCATAACAATAACAGACTTGGGACTCTTCACCGAACCCTCTTCCCTCATCTAGGTTCTTATTTATACATTACATCGACTCAACAACAGCCTTAGGCCGAAACCTAAGTGTCAAAACCCTAGATACCAAAACCCTAGGTGTTTAAAACCCTAGGTCAACTTGAACCACATTTACAGGGCTTCGTCAGCCTATCTTTCCTTCCTTCTCGTGTTGTGCTCCAAAGCATCCAATTGTGGCTTTTTCTGCTTGCTGATTTTTCCACGATCTGCTCGTCCAATGAATTTCTTTCTCTTACTTTTCTCCGTATTTTCTGCTCTTCTAATCACTTCAACCCAGTATCAGTCACTGTGTCTTCCGCGCAGTTCACATTCCATATTTTCTGCATTAATATTCGCTTACTTCCATACATAAGGGCCAACACCATATAATCAATATCCTTCTTATCTTATGAGGTTTTAGTTGCACTTGATTTGGTTTCAGGATTAGTTTTTTCTTTAGAATATTCAACTCCAAGGTTACCTTTCAAACTCAACATGTTCTTTTTAATTTTAAGGGCTTTTTTAAAGGTTGCTTCTAGGGTAGTTTTCTCAAAATTCTTGACAAACATCACCATAAACATGGGGAGGGATGAAGTATAGAATTTGATGGTGACATCTTTAACACGTTTAGAGTATTGATAAATTCACTTCATTAGAGTGAGGAAGTGTTGATTAAATTCTTTAATTTTTTCTTTAGGATTCATTTTAATGCTTGAGAGGTCTAGAACTAATGTTGTTGGGGCTTTGTGTTCCTAATTTTTTTTTAAGAAAAATGGTCTAAAAAATCCTCCAACTAGTGATGGAATATTCTTCCAGAGAAAATAACCACGTTGACACATTGTTATCAAAGTATAAGGGAACAACCTACATACAACATCTTTGTGTCGAAAATTCTGGAGTCACACAACCAACAATAACTTCTTAATGTGTCGAAAATTCATGGGATTCTCTAATTATAATATCAAGTTTTGGGATGACATATCCACGGGGCTTGGAGAAGAAAATATAGGTTTTGAATGGATAAGAGCACACTGGGTGGTAACTTGAGTGGGTGTATTCATAGAGTATGGTGAAGGATGCAAAGCATGTTCGAGACGAAGTTGATGAAAATCAACAAAGTGAGTTGTATTAATGAGAAGAATAGAATGGATAGGGGTTTGCATTTTCTTTGCAATCATTCAGTTCAATGGCCCTCCTTCTAGATCCATTCATGTTGACAGGTCCAAATGGCCTATGAAGCAGGTAAAGGAGAATGCCCGATGGCAAGTCCCAAGTAGACTCACTCTCATTTGGGATGGAATTTTCGATCAATATGTGGGCCTGGTTTTCTCTCTAAATGATATCTAAATATGAATCTGAGAATGATTCTCTAATGAATTAAAATATGGAACTAAACTAACTAATATCACTACTTCTAAGACTAAATTCAAAACTATTCTAATCCTATGCTGATTAGGAGCGATCTAGCTAAGATTTTGAATACAACAAAAGATTATATCACCTGAAATAGAAAGAGTTCATATATTCAAAAGATAAATGAGATAACAACAACATTACATTCACATATACAATTAGTTGCAATATGTTTCTATAAAATTGTAGTTGTATTCAAGAAGGAAACATGTGACCATATGAACACACATAAAAGTTTGTAAGTAGTGCATACAAAAGAAATGTAATACTCAAATATGAGATAAATGTATTAAGAAAAGTCTCAAACACATTTACCAAGATCCATATCTCCAAAATGCCTCTTGTTCTTCATTAATTGCAAATTAATAGTACTATATGTCATATACAAAGTGAAAAAGACCCTACTTTGTTAAATCCATCCCTTTTATAAAACATAAGAAGAGGCTTCTCATATCAAATAACTATCATACTGTTAAATGATAGTTACAATACTTCATTCCACATTCCCAATCAAGAATTCACCATAATTACAAAATAATAGAAAATGCATAAAATTTGTTACAAAAAATCAGTCTTTAGCTGTTGCATTTTATCCCTGAAGTCTTTCCACAATTTGAAGTCTTATAGTATAGTGTCTATTCTACTTAGTTGCATCTTCTCGAGATCTATTTCACCATCATAGATATGGTTTACCACTTCTATCTTTATAGATTCTTATGTTTTATATATGAAGTGTTTGGTTAACAATATCAATCTATTTGACTTTATTATGTTGGTTTCCAACACTTCTTTATTAGACTTCTCTATTACTTCGATCGCCTTCATGCTGAAATTCCTTCTAGACTCCACATCCTCTATTATCATTTGAGCTGGTTTGGATTTTTCTAAATATTCTAGGGTCTCCATCCCAAATTGTCCTGGCAAGTTATATGATATCCTCCACAATCTTTTGCAAGCCTTTTCAAATTTTCCTGAGTGGTTTTGATATTATTGAGGATAGATTTACCAATGTTAAGAAGTACTTGATATTTTATTCTTTTCTTGACTATGTAGACTAGTAGTATGTTAGGAGGGTTATCATAAACATCTTTCCAATCTACAACCTTGTCATAGACACTCTAGACCTTCTAGTACTTTTCCTTCACATTGTTCATCTATAGACCTAGTTTAAGGTGATTCGACTCGTTCTTTTTAATTATGTTTAAAAGACATAATAATTTCTTCTACACATCCCTGGGTTCCTCATTGGATCTAGTGGCTTCCTCTTTAACTATATCCAAGACAATAGTTCCTTTTTTATTTTCTTCTAAAGTCTTCTCCAAGAGGTCATTTTCTTGTCGTTGTTGCCGAATTTGGTCTTCTATATTCTCATTATATGCACTTATCTCCAATCATTCCAACTGAAACCTTGCCATTTCTTGAGTATGTGTGGATTTAAGTTGTTCAATTTCCTCTTGATGTAACTTCTGGTTCAAGCTAGACTTTTGTTCAAATTCTACACTCATTATGTTATCTTGAAGTTGCAATTCCCTCTGCAATCCTTCTTTGTGAAAACATTTTGTTGGTATGGCCTCTTTCCTTAATTCGTTGGCCATATTATCTCTGATGGTATCCATGGAAGCCTTTATCTCAACTACCCTTTATTTTGATATGTCAAGGGATTCTCCGATTGCATAGACTAACATCATATTTTCACCAACGAAGGCATTAAGGGCATATGCAACCTGTATTTCATTCTCTTTAGGATATAGGTCTGCTTTCCACTTAATGATTCTTTCATATGTTTCTTGTCGTGTGCCCAATTATTTTATTTTTCTCTTTGTTTTTCTTCCCTAAATAGCCTTGGTCTTGTGGTTGTAATAGTATTCAACAACAACTACAACACATTCTATTCCAAGTCCTGGAGATGTAAATGAAAGATTACCTGGAATTTCCACCAGAGGAGTACATTCTTCTAATGTAATAGATACCATACATTGATTAGGGTTTGTTATTGAAAATGTATTC
Organism: Picea glauca; assembly: GCA_000966675.3. Classification (NCBI taxonomy): domain Eukaryota; kingdom Viridiplantae; phylum Streptophyta; class Pinopsida; order Pinales; family Pinaceae; genus Picea; species Picea glauca. The sequence goes on from JZKD02S2290764.1 coordinate 353,593, forward strand.
AATTGTATTGGTTCCTTTTCCCGATATTTGGTTTCATTCCTCTTTTCTTCTTCTTCTTTATTCTTTCTTTCCTCATTTTGAGTGGCCAATGATGCTAGTTATTCATCTGTCTTTCCATTTCTATCAAGCTCTGTGTTTTCTTGAGCCCTTATCTCCTTCTTTGTGTTATTTGTCTCCTCTCCATTGTTCTTCTTTCAAAACTTGGCTTTCATCTTTTATTTTTCCCAACCCTTTTTTTTTCTTCTCCATTTGTGCTATTTTCCTCTATTGACATTTCTCCTCAACTTCATCAACCTTTCTTAATATCTCTGCATCTTTCTGCCTCTGGTCCCTTTCTATGGATTCTTGCTTCTCCTTATCCTACAAGAGTAGTGTTTTAAAATTTTCTTTTACCAGAACCTTGTCTTCATCTTCCTCTTTTTGAAGTTTCTCTCTGGCTTGTTCACTAGGCAACATGTCTAGTACTTCCTCAATGTAAAGAGCTCCCCTGAAGAGATCCTCTACAAAATTATCCTCATGAACAACTTGTTGTGATAACTTGATAGCCTTTATATGATCATATATTACATTCTTGGGATCATGCCCTTTCTTTCTCCCAATACACAAACATATCTCTCTTAGAGCTTCAACTTCCTTTTCAACGTGCAATTTATTTGATAGAGAATACTTGCCTATGTGTAGTGGAAATATTGGCCAACACTTTTTGTTTTTCTCCGAAAAGTAGGCATTGACCCCTTTATCAACCGTCCGATAAGTTATTTCTTTGGATAATAGTTTATTAAGCACATATTTTGGCAAAAGATGTGGTGGTCCGATGCCTCCATATATCCTAAGGTAGGTATAGTACTTCATTATATACCAATCTCCTATTTATTTTATGGCTTTGATAGCTCCTGGAGATATTCTATGTGGGTAAAACCCAAAAATATATTTGTATAAAGGAGTCAGGAATTAATCACAAATATCATATAAGTGTTTTTTACACTTCACCTCCCACAATTGTGAACAATATACATGAATTAGGGGTTGGTTTGGGGTCCAATACCAATTAAAAGAAGGGAATTTATGAGCAACACAAATTGTGTCAATAAGGTACGTTGTCATGTAGAAGCCATGGTTTTTCATATCTTTGGCCTCCTGAAATCGATTTATGATGCTAAAGGATAAAATTTGGCCCAGTTAAAATATCGTCTAGTATTGACCAATGTGTAAGCCATCAAAAACCACTCCATCTTTAAATGAGTGTTGGTTTCCTCACCATAGAGCCTACAGATCATCGCATTCAGAATTCTATATGGATCCTTCAAGTAGTTCATGATATTATATCTTTCCCCTTCCTTTACCACCCATTCCTCATTAACGAACCAATCCTCCATCAATGTTTCAAAGTCCTTATGCTCGACTCTGAATTTATCTAGAAATTATTCATCTAGTGATAATGTGGGATCTGTGGTTTTGTACCTAGATCTGATGTCTTCTGCCTTTAGAGATGTGATCGAAACCCTAGATGTGTTGACTATCATGGAGATCTCCTTTTGTAGGTGAGTGAAACACCACCGTGTGGCATCATTATATGGAAAAAGCACGGGGATAGCAACCACTATGTGAATACCCCTTTTCCTGATATTCCTATATTTGTCAATATATTCATCACCGGAAGGGTATTATTCATCCTAAAACATGTTATATATATTATAATACCTTTTATAGTTCCCCCTTCTGTTGCAATTACTCATGTTTGTAATAGTGAGATAGTTTGGACCTGAAACGAAGATAGGTCCAATAGCTGCCTGGTTCTTTGATTTTCTCGTCAGAACTTTGGACATCTTATCGCCTACATACATTGCCACACAAAACACATAATTCCTTTACCTTCAATTTCCTACATATAGAGATAACTTCAAAACACACGAAATTCATACCCATTGGCTCGAGATCTTCATCTCATAGTCTAATTTACCCGACTTGTTTTTACAATAGTAGTGCTTACACTTTCATAGATTGTACACATAAAGCAATATATCGATTAGGACTTAACAAGGTTGTTATATTTTGTTGATTTCCCCAAACCCCGTGTAATTAATGTTAAGTGCACTACAACTCTGTCTTGGTGAGAGTCATACTATCCACCATTAATTTTCTCAAAGATAGTTCTATGTTTTTTTATCGTTTGCGTATCATTAGAGGAACATAGTAAAGAGGGGAGAAAATATTTTCTATCGTGTCATAGTCGGAAAAGATAAATATGAGCGTTTCAAAACTCTTAAACTTAAGTACATCTTCCGACAATGATCACCTATTATAATAATCATTTACCCTCGAAAAGTGTACAAAAAGTATCGAGGTCTTATAAGTTACTTTCCTTGTTATGTGTTAACTTCATTAAATTAAATGGGTCATTATATTATGTTTAAGTGGAGGGTTAAATTTATGAGGTGTCTTCATTGAAAGATGTTTGAGATGGGTCATGGTTCATGAGTTTGGTTCTCGAAGACAATGTCTTCGAAAGTGTCATCGTCAGAATATTTTGCAGATATCACAAAGGGTAGTCTCATGACTTCTTCTAACGACGAAAAGATTTAATTGAAAAATGCGAACCAATGAAGTAACGCCACATCGTGTGAATCATGTACAACTGAAAAAGGTTTCATTGCATTATAATGTATGGTTGTATTGGGATTTATTTTATACATGGTGCAATAGTTAACTTTGGAAAGGGTTTAAGGGTCTATCTATTCTTGACACGTATCCATCGGAAGATGACTTGTCAGAGTTAGGATGTTGTCGTCGGAATATTGTTCAAGGAGGATCCTCTGTGGATGTTATTCTTACTATTTTTCCTGATGACGAAATGGGATTTGACTTACGAAGGAAGGTTTGTTAAATATATTCATATGTGTATGTTATGGGATGTGGGGTCCACCTATTATGACTAGGTCAAGAGAACTACCAGAACCAATATCTTCTTGACATGCCATTATGAGAGAGAAGAATCATAGGGAACAACATATAGCTTTTCATGGTACAAACTTCATCATCAGTATGCAAATAAAATTATCTACAGGTACATCTTTGTTGCACTCTCCCGATGATGACGTTGAAGAAGCGTCATCGTCGGAAGGATTGGATGGAGGGGTAATATTGTAATACTTCAAAGATGGAGGGTCGACGATGTTTTGAGTAGGGTCATATGAGTAGAGGCTTTGGGCTCATTATTATATAAGGGTTTCCAATAAAAGAGCTTAAGATCCTTATGGTGAGGGAGACAAAAGGGCCATCAATCAATGTATTATAGATGCTAGGTGGATTTTTCCTCAGACCAACTTTGGAAATTATGCATAGAGATTAATTTTATGAATAAATAGCTAGTTGGGTAGTAGTGATTAGTTCCTTGCAAAAAAAATTAGTTGGTGGGTACCCACTAAATTCATGAGTTTTAGTGGGTTGTTTTGGATGTCAGAGAATTCTATTAATAGAAAAACAAAACGCATTTGGATTATCATGGACCCATAATGAATCATACTAAGGGATTATAGACCTAATGGCGTTTTGCAGATAAACTTGTAATATCCTATTTTTGACCCCTTAGAATATAATATGTTAACTCATGTATTATACAAAGAATGTGGTTTGTGTAATGGAAGTTTATCCATGTGGGATGAGTTAAATGACCCATGTGTAAATGAATTGTAAATATTGTTGGGTGGTGAAAACACATCCGTTGGCGATTACAACTGATTTCCTCTTCCTCAAACGTGGTTGTTATTTCCCAAGCAATTGGCATTTCATATCCCTGTAAATTTTTGCAAAATATGTTGTTTAAATATGGAATCTTGTGAGGTGCTCCATGAGACATGTGTATTCATTTATCTATTGGTTTGGTTGAGCAACATATATTATCATTTCCCCCTCTATCCATGTGTTTGTTGTGTGTGATGCATTATCCTCTTATTCTCTCTATTCATTAGTATTCATTTGCAGGCTCAGATCCCAACAAATGGTATCAGAGTAAGGTTGTCGCGAGTCAAGGAGAGATGGGTGTAGGCAGACTGGTAGAGAGGGAGTGAGAGGAAGCAAGATGAGAGTCTGTCTACCACAAGGAGGTTGAAACTCTATAATTTTCCGGAGGTCACGATGATGAAATAGTCTCTTATGCAACAATGTTGATGATGCTGATTTAGGGTTTTTAGCCATGGGGAGGCTTAGATGTGAGACACAACGACTAGTATTACCTTCAGGTGCACTCTCAAGTTTCCAAGAAGGGTTACAAAAGGTTCCACATATATATTGTAGAAGCTGTGTGGGAGGTCCAACATCAAGTGGATGGGCTGGAAAAGAACGTGGACAAACCCACATTTTTTGAAGCCCTCATTTTTTTGACAATTGGATCGATCGAGTGATGGACGGGCTAGATGAGATAGTGGCATCGGAGGACACCAAATGCATGGAAAATGTTGTTTGTAGATGTATGGCTCAAATAGAGAGAATATGGGGTAAGGAATATCATGAGTTCAATCCGAAGCGATGGATTGATCATCGAAAATTGTGAGTCAAAAATATTTCGCTTATGCACATAAACAATGATGGAAGATTACGATTGTTGCATTGATAAAAATACAAAGAGAGATGCATTCGGGTAGAAAGTGGAGTGAGTTGGATGAAGTACATGTTTGTCAGTAAGACTTTGGAAGCTGCAGAGGGCCATTCTAGGCATGGTGATATCTCAGGCAAGACTGGATGCAATGACATTAGAAATGTAAATGGTGATAATCTCAAGTTCAAACTCGCAGAGTGCAAGGAGGAATTTTTGCATTGTTGGGAGATATGGTGTGAAGTAGAGGACTTGGTTTCCCAGTGAGATGGAAAGGCAGAGGTCTTTGAATGCATAATTCAAGGTGGAATTAACACTCTTTATATGTAAATGGGCATATGAATGTAATACCAATTTAGGCATGCATTAATTAGGTGTAAAATGTCATTGGTAAATTATATATGACCTAGGTGATAGGTGGGAAGAATGTAGTATTCCCGTATACCCTTTCTTTGACGGAAGTTTGGTAGG
>JZKD02S2290764.1:358661-385540 GCA_000966675.3 Picea glauca
GGTCAAGAGTTTTGGTTTCTTTTTCAGGCAACTATGTTTTGTAGCTCATGTTTTTCTGAGCCCATGTATTGCATGTAATAAAACATTGACATTATGCTAGAGGTGAGGGGTGAAGGCTCACTTGGATCGCTTGGCCGAATCTGGTCAAGGAAGTGTATATTTTTTGGTTATGGCGATGGAGTTAAGGGATGAAGATTGTGGGATCCTACTACCCACAAATCATTATTAGTAGAAATGCGTATGTGGAATAATCATGGGTTTTTCAAGCTTGAAAAGGGATATTTGTTTGAAAACTCATGAATTCATTGTATGGCCCGAAGCTTGAGCAGGAAATGGTACAAGATGTTTGATTCCCTCGCGGTGAGCCAAATTTACAATAAGTTATTATAACCATTGTGTTTATGGTATATTCATTATCTTGGTGATATATGTTATTATTGTAGCAAGCACAAGTAAGCTTGAAATCAACAGGTTGGCTTAGTTGGTGAGGACGTTTGATATGAAGGATCTAAGAGCAAATAAAACAAATCTTGGGCATGGAAATACATGGAGACATAAAATATGGTAAGATTTGGTTATCACAACAAAAGTATGTGGATAATATACTCATGAAATTCAATATGAATAATGTGAAACGGTAAATATCCCTTTGACTTTCCATTGTAAAATTTCTTTAGGTTTATGTCCTAAGTAATGAAGAAGAAATTGGTTATATGTCTTGTGTATCTATGCTAGTAGGAAGGTTGATGTTTGTGATGGGAATGTTCAAATATTTCACATGCAGTTAGTGTTGTCAGTAGAAACATGACAAAACCAAGTAAAGCGCATGAAAATGGGTGCCTCAATATCTGAGAAGCATGGGTATCACCTAGAGTAGTGTAGTGATTTAGCCTGTGGTTATGTTGTTTCAGTGAAGGTGGAGTCATCCATACTAAAGAAAATTGTGCATACGTGTTCATGTAACCAATGTTGTTATAGAAGCTAGTGTGGTGTTTGGATTCTCTTAGTTTACAGGAGAGGTGATGCTTGATTCTTTGGGAAAGGTATCTGGAAAATTGTTGTCAAGGTGGAAATTATTGGATGGTGACAACACGTCCGTTGGAGGTTAAAACTCGTTTCCTCTTCCTCAAACATGGATGTGATTTCCCAAGCGATTGGCATTTCATATCCATATAAATTCTTGCAAAATATCTTGTTTAAATATGGAATCTGGTGAGGTGCTCCATGAGATGTGTGTATTCCATTCTCCACTGGTTTGGTTGAGAAATAAAGATTATCATTTTCCCCTCTATCTATGTGTTTTCTATGTGTGATGTGTTATCCTTTCATTCTCTCTATTCATTAATATCTGTTTGGAGGCTCAGATCCCAATAAATATTCCTGGTGAGGAGCTAAAGGCCAAGTCCTGATTAAAAAATTGATAGGTTGGGGATTGAATAACTCCACACACTGATTTTTTAATTAAAATGAGCCAAATATACATACAAAGAGATGACATTTGATTTCATATTATCAAACATCGGATGGTTATTCCTATTCACCTATGACTATTCATGTTTTCCTAGATTAAATATTTATAATACCACAATCCAAAAGATTAGGTATATGATGTCTCCTCCCTTAATCTGAAGCGATGTTTTTAAGTCCAAGAATCTTTATGATTTTTTCAAACATTTTTCTTCCATATGCTTTGGTGAAGATGTTTTAAATTTGATGACTTTTGGAATAATTAATCATCTGAATGGTCTTGGATTTTTACATGATGCCAAATCAAATGGTAATTTATGTTGATGTGCTTGGTTTGATCATGGAATCTAGGATTCTTAGCCAATTTGATTGTAGAAGTGTTTTCCATCAAAAGTGGAGTAGAATTTACTGGTTTATCCTACAAATCATATAGTATCTTCTCGATCCACACAATCACCTTTGTTTCATTTTCAACAACCACATATTTTCCCTCTATAGTAGAATATTCTAGAATAGGTTGTTTTTGTGATCTCTAAGAGATAACTACTAATCCAAGACTCATGAGGTATCTTGATGTAGACACTCCATTCTCCTTATCCCCATCAAATTTTGAATATGTATGTCCAAATAGTTCAAAGTCCCGCACCTTAGAGTATTTGAACCCAAAGTCTCAAGTTCCCTTCAAGTACCTTAGAACTCTTTTGTAGCACACCAATGTCGTACATAAAGTTTTTGCATGAAACTAGAAAGGATGCCAACTACAAATGAAATATATGGTCTAGTAGTAGTAAGGTAGATAAGGGTCCCCACGAGTTTTCTATATATAGTTGCATCCTCAAATTCATCTCCTTATTTTGATGTTAGCTTCAAATTTTATTCCATTGGAGTAGTGAGAGGATTTCTATAAGCCATGCCAAATTTATTCAACAGCTCTCCATTGTACTTCTTTTGGGAGTTGAATATATAGCTTGGATTTTGAGTAACTTCAATACCTAGGTAGTAGTGAAGATGTCTCATGTATATCATCTCAAAACCCTTCTTCAATTCTTTCTTTATGGATGAAATATATGCTTCATTGTTCCATGTTATCAAAAGCTCATCTACATACACCACAAGGTATACACTATTTTTACCAAATTTCTTGACAAAAAAAGTTGCATCATCAAGATTAAAATTCTTGAAATTGATATTCAAAAGATGCTCAATTATCTTTTCATACCAGGCACGAGCTTCTTGCTTCAAGCCATACAAAGACTTGATGAGCTTTCATACCTTATTTTTTTTACCCTTCACAACAAATCCTTTTGGTTGAGACATGTAGTATTTTTTTTCAAGTCTCCATTCAAGAAGGCTATATTCACATACATGTGATGAGTTGTCCACCTATTATGTGCTTCCAAATCCAACAATGCACAAAAGATAGCCCATTTTTTTGTGGGGGAAAAAGTCTCCTCAAAGTATATGCCTTCTTTTTGTGCATATCCTTTTTCCACAAGCCTCACCTTATGCTTATCAAGTGAGCCATCTGATTTGTACTTGTTCTTGTAGACCCACTTGCAACCAATTGGTTTGGTTCCAAATAGAGCATCCACCAACTTCCATGTCCCATTCTTGACGAGAGAATCATACTCCGTTTGCATGGATTCTTTCCACTCATCATGAGAAGCAACTTATTTAATGGAATTTGGTTAAAAGTTAGTGGATAAATTCAATTCAAAATCATATGAAACATCCATATCATTGACATCACTTGAATTTGAATTATCTATATCACCTCCATCATCTTGTCTTGTTGAACTTATGGTTCTTGTCTTTCTAACCTCATCAAGTTAGATAATTTCAAGTGTATTTATGAGCCACTTTGGACATTTCTTTGATGCTCTAGGTTTGCTCCACTGATTGAGATGGTGTTGCATTCCCATCAAGGTTGAGCCTTGTTAGTGTGAATAGGGTTCTTTATATATCTAGTTCTTTATTAGCTAGTTCTTTGCTTTAGCTCTCTTTACACTAGGTTAAGTTTACTTAGGGACTTTTTCACTTTATCCCATATTGGTTGTGTTTTTAGTCTCTTGGGTGGTAAATCCTATATATACTCACCCATCGCTCTTATATCTCATTTTCATTGTATTATTTACATTCCCTTGAGCATAATATAACTTATTATTTCTCATTCTAATTTCTAGTTTTTCTTTCCTCCATTCATCTGCATTCTTGGGTGGTTTTTTAGCCAAATCTTACATGGTATCAAAGCAGTTGAGAGTTCTAGGTTAACAATCTTTATAGAAATTTGAGTGTAGAGATATTTTTTTTGAAGCACATGAGTATGTTCTCTTGCATCCTTGGATGATTTGGAGAATAAAAAAAGTGTGGAGAAAACACTAGTTTCTAGGAGGGTTCTCCTTTTGACTGGCCAGATGTAGGTTTTTTTGGAGATTCCTAGAGACATTATGATCTCACCATTGAGTCCAAAGTAGCTGAAATAATCATATTTTCCTTTTGTTTCGTCTCTGTTGGACACCAAAGGATATATGTGCAAGGGTTTGAAGCAAGAGTTTCGTTGTCAATTAGGGAGATATTGTGACCGCAACAACCCCCCCTTTACTTTTTCTTTTACAAGCGAAAGGAAAGGCCCCCCCTACTAAAATTTCAACCTTAATTCCTAACACTCTACTGCTTGAACCTAATGCTAATTCTTTATCTACATTGGGGAAGTTGGGGTTTTGATCTTGATTGATGATTGCATGTATTGAATGATTTTATTTTTCAAGACTTGCTGAATGGATAACTTAAATGAAGAACATATATGCATTTTGCATCCTCTTGTTTGCATGTTGTGCTTAATGTCTTCATCTTTATGGTCTCGTATGTTGGTCATTCTCTTCAGTTCCAAACTCTTGACTAGAATCATAAGATCACTAATCGTTCATTTGAGTTTGAGACTTGGTACATACAGCCTTTAGGAATCTCATCTACAACATCCAAGATCATGAATGATTATCTTTGAAGCAACCCAATTTATCCAAAATGGATCCAGGAAGGCCTAAAAATAAAAGTTCTCATAATTGGAAGAAACTAGTTCCATTGCGTTGGGCTTGTTGCACTGATTCCATCCATATAATGTTTTTCGAAAATGGACATTGTATGCGAAAGTTATCGTGTTCTGATTGATTTCCCAAATAGGCAAAAAGGTCAACTAATAAAAGTCAACATGCCATACTACTGATGTCAGTAGTATGACAAGTCATGTCAGCATGACATCATGATGACATCAATAGGGACACATGGCAGCATGAGGAGGTGACATGTGTCACTCATTTTTGGCATTTTTCAGGGGCTTATGTGGACCAATAAAAAATTGACACATGACACTGTATGGAAATGACACATGGCACTGTACAGATGCTGACGTGGCCCAATGATAGGCCAACACATGGAAGTATGGATGATAGGTGGCTGTACGGATGTTGATGTGGCAGCTAACTGGGAAAATGAATTGGTTGTACGGATGTTGACGTGGTAGGCTCTCGGTACAACATTTGGTTATATAGTAGTGATCTGGCGAGTGACGTGGTAGCTGGCTGTGCATGCTGACTGTGTGGTGACTGGGCTATACAGGCCAACCACAGGGTGAAATGTGGCCCAATCATAGGGTGCCATGTGGCACCCCATATTTAACCAATGTTGGCTGTGTAAAAATTTTGTTTCCACCTTGGTCGGGATCAAACACCTGACCTCACAGGACTAGTAACAGACTAACCACCATGCGTTGGCCACATGGGTGAATGTGCCACTATATGGTGTTGTTTTATTTAAATGTGATATGGTGCATGATTTTTTGGATAGACCTCAGTCGGCGAGGGGATAGCCCACGAATAGGGCTATACACTAGGAGCCAAGGTGGGCCCGTAGGGAGTTTAAGGCTAGGGCACATGGCCACCATACGACCAGAGTTTTGGGCTTGACCGGAGGACTAGGGCCAGTGCCTAGCCTTCAGCCATATGGAAGTGCCTATATGACCAGGGGCCTGGGAGAAAGGGGTTGGACCCAATAATTTGTTGGAAAAAGGGTTTTAAACTTTATTATACTGATTTTTGGATTTTTATGTTGATTTTGAGAGATTTTTGCCCAAAACTGAGGATCTGGAGCCCTTTTTGAGGCCATATATTGGGAGGAATTTGGGATAGGATAACCAACTCAAATACTATATAAATTAGAGGTTTTTGACATACAGGGAGGTTGAGAATTGCAGAATGATGATGAGTCCATGAAGCTTGAAGCCATTTTTATGTTGGGAATCCATTGAGGAAGTGAACTTTGGAGGCCAATTTCGGGAGCTACGCTCAACCTTTTTCAGTGCCGTAAGTTGTGTTGGATTCTTGAGGTTGAGAAGACCACAACCATACCAGTTTGTAATCCTTTTGATACATTTCTGATGTAATTTTGAAGAATTGAAGAGAAATAATAAAGCCTCCCCCACTGAGACAAAGGCCCAGAGACATAGGCAATCTTGTCGAACTCCATTAACAACCTTGTTGTTATGTTTGTTGTTCTTTATGCTTATATTCTATTTTTCATTTCTTTATGAGGGCTGCAATATTATATCATTAAGTTCTTCTTCTTTCCTTAATTCCTAAATGGTAATTGAACACATGCTTAAAACTCAACCAAGTCTTTAAAGATCATTTTTGGATCACCAACACTCCTTCAGAAGTTTGTTACAAGAAAAGGAATAGAATGCAATGTTTATGATATAATAGAAAATATATTCTTCTCTACATAGCTAATCTCATCTTTTCTGTGTTTGCAGGAACAGGTTCACAGGGTCATTTCCCTTACATGACCGCTCAAGCCTTGAAATGCATGTGGGAAATCCATTGATCTTATTCCTATTTCTTATATCTCTCTCTATGATTTGAAGCCAATAGTCAACATTATGAACTAAGCCTTGTCCTGCCTAAACCTTAACAAGAATTTTTTTTATCACCATTGCATTGATAAGGTCGAAACCTTGATCCTTACTAGGCTCTCCCTCATCGAGAAGTAGATTCATCTTTGCTTACAGTTTCCTTGAGGTCTGAATGTCACAAGGCTCTCAAATCCACCTTTCTCACAGTCCTATCCCACAAGCTCTTCAGATTTACTCTTTCGGGAGTATATGTTTGGACTACTAAGTGTGCATTGTCTTAAGACTGTTCTGAATCCCAAAGGACGAGAGCTTATCAGGCTCCCTTCATCAGTTTCATCTCATTGGGCTGGTTGAGTACAATCCCTTGTGATATTCCTGATATCTAAAAGGTGTGAGATTCTTTAGATTGATATCTATCGGGTTCTTCTTTAGGCCTCCCCTCTCTTCGAAAAACTAGGCCCAAGGATTATTAAGCATCTTGGATGTGGAACCTTTTTGTATCCTCACCCAATGCTTTCTCACCACTTTTCATAACTATTTTCATGCATTGTGTCTTGATGTAGGAGCTTATTCCCTGATCTGATCATTTTCCCTCTCCTTGGAATCTTATCAGGTTTTCCCTCCAAGATTTTTAGCTTGATAGGATTGACATTTATTGTGCACCCAACTAGCATCAATCACCTTTTATCATATGAGTCACTCTTTGTGATGTTAATGTGTCATAGGACATGTCGTCTTTTTACCCCTTGGTCGCTTGCCATTTGTTGTGTCTAAATTTGAGTGATTGTGATATCCATACGATGTACCTATCCAAATTGATATTTGGTTACTTGAAATCTACATGGTATCCCTTGCTTCTATTTTTGGCCCCTTGGTGTGGAACCCTGACTGGTGTGGAATCTTGAATGACATGGAGCCTAGATTCGTATGGAGCCTTGAATTGCATGGAACCCCGACTCATGTGTAACTTGGCCTCATTTTTCTAGTTTTTGTATATAATTTGTATAGTTTTATTTTATTTCTAATTTTATTTATTTATTTATTTTCATTTGTATTTTTCCTTTGGTTTTGCAAAACCACATGGTTTTGATTGCACACGGTTTTTCCCAAAATTACCTTTGATATTTATTTTTACATTGGAAAAATAAATTTTACTTTAGAAATAGTTTTACATGGGTAAAATTTGTTTTACATGAGTAAAATTAGTTTTACACGGGTAAACTATTTTTACATGGTATGTTTTTCCTAAAACCCTAATGTATAGTTTATATATGTACATTCTTATTCTTTTTCCATATCCCCTTAAAAGTAGACACAATTTGACTTTTTCATCTTTTATACATATATGTAAATAGTTATTTCTATTTCTTTTTCCTAATTTCTCTCTCTCTCTCTCTCTCTCTCTCTCTCTCTCTCTCTCTCTCTCTCTCTATATATATATATATATATATATAATTTTAATTCTTAATTTCCCCGCTCACCTCATTGGTATTCAACTGAATATTTGATTAGAATTCTTCCCATGCTACTTCCCATTGGGATTTATCCTCATTTTTCACGGTAAGTTCCCAATAGGAATTACTATTAAGACAACCTCCCTTAATTCATGTGCATGTCAAACCAAAGATTCCCGATGCCAAATTTCCAGATGCCATCAGAACACAGGCTTAATTGTACTATTCACCTTGGATAATATATTATATTCTGTAGACATGTTTCACCTCTTCGGAGTTACCAACTATCGGAAAATTACCTTCACAAACTTACCTTCACCCAACTATCAAAAAATAACCTTCCCAAACTTACCTTCACCTTCTCGACCATGGGACCCTGATAACCTATCGAAAAGGCATATCCATCAGAAAGGATTATCAAAAATATTTCATGTGCATACCACCATCTCGAACGTTTATTTAATTTTTAACTTAGACTTTGGGTTGTATTTTAAATTTGGGGAATATTTTAGTATTTGTATTATTTTATTAATTTTGATTTCATGTAGGTTATTTTAGTTAATTTTATTAGTTTTCTATTTTCACTATGGTTATTGGCCAAAATTACAACACGAGCTCTTGGTCCTATGCCTCCTCTAAGTCGTTACACAAATCAAGTAAGGGGGATAAAATTATATAAACCATTCAGTTTTGAGTTACGTCATGTATGTGGCATAATGATTTTCATGTTGAAAATCAACAGTTCAGATTCCCCCATGGGTAGATCAAGAGTTGTTGAGCATCGAACTTCAAACGACCATATATTGAGCTATAGGAGTCATAATCAAGTCCAGGATACCTCATTGGAAATATATTGAGGAGAAGAATACATTGGAAGAATATTTTAGGCCAAACCAATGATAGAAAACCCCACAAAATGTAAAGAATAGAAGGTCGTGAATTTAATGGAAAACCCATTGTGCAATGTTCAGACGAAGATATCTTGAGCTACAGGAAACAAAATCAGGCCCATGATAGCTCGTCAGAAATATAACATAGAATACAATAAGATGGTATAGATAGTGTTGTTAGATTTAAGGTGAAAATTCTAAAAAAAGATAGAAAACATAAGAGGCCCGAATTTAATTAGAAAATGGGTTGTGCAATGTTCAAGCAGTCATATCTAGAGCTACATAAGTCGAAATCGGACCTGAAAGAGCACATTAGAAATATGAATAAAAGAAGAAGAAGTTGGAGTGATCTTGTTTAGTAGAATGACACTAGAAATACCCATAATAACTCGAAGAACAAAACAAGACACCAACGAGCAGAGTTAATGATATTTAAAAAAACATCACTCATGAACAACAAATAAAACGAAAATAACTACTCAAAAATATCTTCAACTTCTGTTTATAATGCTTACCTATTATTTTATGAAAATCTAAGATAAGTTTGAAGTGTAAAATCAAAAAACAAAGGGAAAGGAAATGAAAAATCACAAGAACTGAGGATTCTCTCTTGTGTTATAAAATATAACTTGTTGAATGTAATATGGGACTTTTTCATGTTGTTTAGACTATCGATACTTTTATTTATGGATATATCAAGAGCATGAGGCATTTTTGAAGTCATAACTGTTAGTAAATGTGTTTGGAACTACTCCACTAATGTGTTTGTTATTTAAATTTTTTTGAGTGCTGATCATATGAACTATTTCAAGGATTAATATTTGGAATGCTTATGTTTTTGTGATTTCTACTAAGTATAGAGATGATGTTACATGTCTTATTTGCAACTAGTTGTGATAATATCTGTAATATTATTGTTTCAAAATATTGGCTACCATGAACTATTTCTTTTGTCAAAAATATCATTTTAAAATGTATTCATCTATTAGCGTTTCTCCTGCACATGATAGCTTAGAATTAGTTAGATTATATTAGTTTATTTCTATTTTAGATTATATTTAGAATTAATTATATATATTTTTGGAATAGCTCATTGTATTTCTCCTTTTTCTTCATTTAATTCTTAGTGGCAACTAGGCCCACATACTTGTTGGAAATTAAACCCCAAACAAGAGTAGGTCTAATTGGTACCTACCATCGAGTGTTTTCCCTTACCTCCTTGACAGTCCATTTGGACCAGTCAACATGAGCCACCATTTTGGGGCATTTTGGGTTAAATCCGACTCTTCCATTGTGCTCAAAAGGCCTAAAAACTCTAAGATCAATTGTCCATTCATTGATTTTGGGAAAATTTGTTTGGAGAGACAATTGGTTTTGCCCACTGAACCACACGACTCCATAGCAAGAAGTTCTGCTAATTTATCTAGAGGCTTCTTTAAGTTTGGAGACAGTTCCACTAAATTTGGAAAAAAATCTCTAAATTATCTAGAGGTTTCTACAGTTGAAGGTTTCACTAATTTTGGTGGTAGCTCCACTAAATTTGGCGGTAGTTTCACTAATTTATTTGGAGGTTTCTAGAGTTGGTAGTTTCTCTAAGTTTGGAGGCAGTTTTGCTAAATTTGGTAGAAGGTGAATTTTTAATTTCTTACCCCTCTTTGTTGGCAAGTTGGGTTTTGAAGACAAACTTTGTAGTCTCATATCTTGGGTTTCCGACCTCCTTTTCTCGAGCGGTTTTTTTATTTAGGCTAATTTTTCGTGCTCTCCACATTGGTGTAGACAATTTCTAGTTTTGATGCACAAATTTTCCAAAATTTGTAGATTCACATAGGTGACACTACACAGATCTCATTTTGATAACTTCAAAGGCTCATATCTTTTGCATACTACCTTGTATTGAGGTGATTTGTTTTTTGAAAGTGCATGAGTTTTCATATGGTTTCAAGTAAAAGTCACCTAAGGCACCATATTCCTCACAGAAATGGGAAACCTCCATGGGAACCAAGCTGTATATTCATTATCAACCTTAGGTACTACAAGAAATTCCCACTTGTTGTCACCTATGTGGAACCTATGAAGAGTAATTATGGATGCCTCTTCATGATGAGTAACTAAGAAGAAAAGTCACGAGTGAGGATTTTGCATTGGGTAGGAACTTGTAGGACTTCAACCTATGAATGAAACTTCAAAAACAAGGTGTCACTCTAAGTAACGATCCAATTTATCTAAAGTCCCCATCATTATACATCTACCCATTGACTGAATGCAAGGGGATAATCTCAATACTTAACCAGCTTTAACCTCATGCTTGATGTTTGTGTGAGAGGCGCTTTACTGACAAATACTTCTTGCTACTAAAAGGATTTAACTCTTAAATAGTAAACCCATGGTTTTGTTTCAAATCTCCTTGAAACAATTACTCTTTAATCCTACAACCAAGGCCCTAAAAACTAGAATATTGTTGGTTTTTTACTAAACAAAAACAAGTCTAGTTAATTTTAGTTATCAACATTGTTTTTAATGGATATTTTTACTCAAGGGAATGTGGAAGTGAAGAAAATATGGTGTTCTCAACTGAAAAAGGAGAGAAATGTTGTAAATGGAAACACTACTTTAAACTTGAAAAATATGCTTGAATTAAAAAAAACTCATGAAAATTACAAAAACCAAGCAAATATTTTCAAACCCTAAATGCAATACAACGTTACAAGAGATATAGTTCGAACCAAAGCAAACAATTATTTTTTATTTTCATTAGAACATGCTAATTAAAGAAAATTTATCTTTCATTTAAAAGTAATTAATTCCAAATGCACCACCCTACTTAAGAGATTCCTAAAAACCAAAGGAAAATATTTTTTAATTTTTTGCAATATTCAATTTTTCTTTTTCAAACTCGAAACTTTTCAACAATGAAAACAATGGTGAACACCAAAACCATCTCTATTGTCCCCAAAGAAAGAGAACAAGATGCTCAATTCGAGAAAAATATGAAAACGAAATAGGGCTCCATAGGATTGCATAAAATTTTGGCAAGCTACAGGCATACATGCGACTTACATAAAGGTAGCATGAGCATCATGCATAGGCTTGAGAGAAGAAACCTGCACACACAACTAGATGCAAATAGGCAACATAAATGCAAGACATGCACTACACATGATTGGTACCAAAGAAGCTCGTGCAGTAAATGAAGCAAGCAAAAAAAGAACATACTCAAACTATATGTTTGTTTCCATAATTCACAAAGGAAATCTAACAAGAATATGAAACTGAAAACTAGCAAAAACTAGTCAAGAAACCCAAAAGAGGAAGAATGTAAGGAATTCTTTCCTAATATGAAAGATGAATAGAAATGAAATAGAATAGAGAAGAAGAAGCACTTGGAAGTTAGAGTTGAGGTTTGATTGTATTGAGAAACTCTAGTCAAGGGAAAGTCTTCAGCACCAACCTTCCTTCATAATCTACCAAATAAAATTTAAAGGTTCCATATTTATCTTAAAGTGTAGAAACCTTGGTGAATCTTACTAGTTCTCAAAATTCCAACCAAAAAATGTTCAGTGATATTTTTGTAAAAATATTGAAATTTCTAAGGATTTTATATACTTTCTAGAAAAAATAGAATTTTTAGAGTAAAACACTTTTATCCTATAGAATTTGGGCGAATCATTTGGGAAAATAATGGAAATTGTCAAATCGTTTTTTTGGAAAAAACATGGAAAATTATCCCATAGGTGAAATTTAACCCCTAAAAGTTTCCCTGTAACCTGCATACATGCCAACAAATAACACTTTTCTCATTCCATGATAAGCATTTCAATCAAATAAAGTAAATTGCATAATTAAAAACCCAAGCTAACTTTTAGGTTAATTTGTCTCCACAATTAATAATGCAAAGGAATTGGTTGGAGTGGGGGGAGGGAGAAGAGAGATCTATATTATTTCTTCAACAATGATTATAATATAATATGATACCTAAATCTGCTAAGGTACTTTCATCACCTATTCCAGGGTTCCTCCAACCTCAACCTCCTAGAGAATACTTCCTCTTGAAACAAGTATCAAGGCCTTACTTTGGTAGAAGAATCAAACATTATTGAAGAAAACTTCACAAAGTATGATTAGACTATGAGAATCAGGAGAGAGCTAAGGAAAGAAGTTCAATAAGAAATTAATAGCATTCATTCAACAAAAGAGTTTTGGGTGTCCTTCATCTTCCGTTTACCCAACCATAGATCACCTATTTATATGGGTGAGAAGTGGTTCCAAGTAGTTAAGAGTGAATTATGCACAATTTTTTAGTTTTTTAAGTCATTTGAGAGGCACATGTGAGATTCTCACTAGCAACACAGGAACTACACACGATTTGCATAAATGGAGGCTACATGCATATGTTAAAGGGATTAAAATTTATGATTAAAAAATTCAATGTTTTGAATTAAATGCATGACAATGGCCAAACTCATAAGATTTGGTGAGGAGAAACAAATATAGTTATAACAATAACCATACAAGTTATTGATATTTGGAGGTATTTGTAGTGTTGGTTGTTTGATTGTAAATGAGCATAAGTTCATAAAAGAGGCTTCTTTACTCAAATCCTCATTCTCTTGTTCCACACCAACAACTAGTTCATAAAAGAATCTTATTCAAAGATTTTCTTTGCTCTCATTTTATATCAGCACTAATAGTTCCAACCCGTTGGTTGAATGCATTTGGTATGCCACACCAAATCACCCACAATAGAATGGTGACTCCAATACGGAGGAAACCAATTTTTTTTCCTTCCATCGGATTTGAGGCATTTCCAAGGAATTCGCTACTCCCAATCACTCACCACAATGGATTTGACTCTTTGTTTACCTCAACATTTCTAATTTTCCATTTTTATCATTCCCATACATTTCTTTACACAATGCGTGGGAGTGAGTTTTCATAGTCACATAGTTAATGGCCCATGAGACACACATGCTTGATTTCCACTTTTTCTATAGGTCTAATCCCATGCAATCAAGTGAGTTATTTTTTAAAAATATTTTTCTATCCATCCACCTTTCTGAAGTTTATTTTATAATTTTAATTGGAGTTTTACATTTCTTAGGCACTAAATAATGCATAGTTGTTGTATTTAATTAATTCATGTATGTTCCTCCTCTTCAAAAACTGATTATTTCCGACTAATTGCAAATACTTTATCTTATTCAAAGTGTTCTAGCGTGGGCACACATTTCATCAATTAATGTACACTCTTTGCCTTGTGATCTTTGTAGTCTTGGTGAAATGAATAAATAAGTTTCCTTCTCTCCTTTACTTTCATTTTATGTTTGGGAACCTTGCTTTTTAATATTTTCATTTTCAACAACTATACACCACACATACACTTATTTCACACCCAAGGATTATACACCACACATACACTTATTTCACACCTAAGGATTATACAGTTGGTTCATGCAACCAACTAGGACTCTAAAATAAGTACCTTCTAATAAAATAACTTCATTAGTTGATTATAAAATTCTCACATTCTGTTTCAACTAGGACTTTGGAAATAGGATTTTGAGGTAACCATTCCAAGTTCACCAAACATTTCAACCAACTAGGACTCTAAAATAAGTACCTTCTAATAAAATAACTTCATTAGTTGATTATAAAATTCTCACATTCTGTTTCAACTAGGACCTTGGAAATAAGATTTTGAGGTAACCATTCCAAATTCACCAAACATTTCAAATTATAAGTTTAATACATTGAATGTAATCATTTTAATAATGATGAATGCTTTTAGTCAAAGAAAATATCACACATGTATAAAAAAACAGGTCAAGTTGAATAAGCATTGTGATCCCTCCTCACACTTAATTAATGGGTGAACATGTGTTAGGGGACTTTAGTTAATTTTGCATGTTAATTATAGTGATGCCTTTTTTATGTGGATTCAACTATCAAAATTATTCCATATGTTTTTTCCCAATGTGACCATATGTTTTTTCCCAATGTGACCACTTGGCTTACAATTATTTTACTTGGTCATTCATCATGAAGAGATAACTTAGTGGCCAGTCTTAGGACTTCTACCAAGATGAATTTATTATGGGGTTGTAATAAATACCGAAGGAATATAATTAATCCTCCCTTTGATTTCATCACAATAGGTTAGGTCACTATAATTTATTCATTCTACCTTCAGTTGGGTAAACCATCAAAAAATTTCATCATCCTCAATGTAAGATCAATTGGAAGGTCCCATTTCCCCAACTTTATTGTCTTGATCCTTGCTAGAGTATTAGGGGTGAATTTTTTGTTTTTATTCCATCAAGAAAACCTATCACCAAAACCATATTTTGGCACCATTGGAAACTCACTTTGTTCACCACTTGAGTAATTTTTACGATTGGAGACATAGCTTTGGGACTCATTATGGACTCATGGATGGTGTTGGGAAACACATTCATCTTCTCGACATGTTAAATTTTCCCTATCCTCTTCTTCCAAAATAATCCAAAATTGGGTCCCCACTAGAGCCACATTGGCCATACACCACCACTCATGGGGAGAATAAGAACACACAAGATGGGATCCATGGCACAAGGGAAATGAAAGTAATACTACATGCACTAGCAATCCTCACCAAAAGTAATATTGAACCAAACATAAATTTGACACTCATATTTGGACTTCTTACCCTTGTGACATTTTTATAACGCATGACCATCTCACCCTTTAGTGTCTTGAAATCACCAAGCCAGTCCAAGCACTTCATTTAGAACATGCACACTACAATAAACTTATTGATGCTCCTCTTTCTACCCCGCAACGACCTCTCCATCAAAATGAACCTCTTGAACCTCCTAATATATCTACTTCACTTCTAGGACCATATCATCAAGACCAAGGGGCACCCCTCCCACTTCCAATGACATGCCATTCACTAGACCTTTTCCTTACAAGGAAAATCAGAGAGCCCCTCCAAATTCTCAATCGATCGCCTTTGATTGGGATACCATATCAATTATTATATTATGTATTCCACCCCATTCAAAATATGGGTTGACATGTAGAGAACCATTATGCCCTTCTATATTCATCAACATTTACAGGATGAAGGGGCATCCTCTTGGACCATTTCCTCCTCTACCTAGTAGCACCTGGACTCTCCCACTCTTATTCGACCAATGATATAGTTATGAGACTTTGACGATAGACCTTTCAACCCAAAAAGGATTGTGTATAATCTCCCAATTGAGTTAGGTGGTAAGACTATTATTATAAATGTTGTTGTCATGATCAATTTGATCGACTACAATATCATCCTTGGGTGTGATTATGTCTATGACATGAATACTACGATATCTTCTCTAATTCAAATCATGTATTTCCCTCATGAAGGAAAAATTATCACCATTTATCAACTTGCATATTTTGATCCCCTACCACATCCATAACTTGACACAATATTGCTTATTGATGCTCACACAAAGCCAATTAACTATGTGGCCATTTTTGTGATTTGCACAACATCCACCAAGTACAAGTCAGTGGCTCTAGCACCACCTACTCACGAATTTGTTGTGGATGATAGGTGCATTCATTCTCCCTTGGGGGAATCTATTATAATATGTCCCCCAATTTATGGAAGTCCAAAATCCTGATCAAACACAATATTTCTAGATGACGAAGAGTTCTTTCACTATACCCCCACTTAGCTTCTCCAATGGAATTCCTTCATGGGCCTAATTTCTCCATTGACACACTCCTACAATCCATCACTCATATGGGTTACTTTGGAATATCATACCACCTCCAAGAAAATTGATTTCACCCTTTCACAAGTTATTGTGAAACAATCTGGGTCCTAATCCCTCCCATAGGTTTTATAACAAATCAAGAATATAATACTCTTTTTCAGATTCTCTTATGTGAGGGTGCAACCTTAGCTTGAAAATTTTGGTACTTTTGGTGTGTATAATTGGTACATGGTAGAAAGCATTTTTGTTGTCTGCATCCATGGATGTTAGGGGTAGTCATTATTCACACCAAGTTCAAATAATACCTCAACTAAGATACACCACAAAATTTATTTATACTTTTATGGGAATGACCATTTCACCCATATCTGTTCTGCTATTTCATATGTCATATCATTTAGATCCAAATTTCCTAGTATAACTAACCCATCAACATAGCATCAATTATTTCCATGCAAGGCCCCATCAACTTCAATCCTTTTGGTTACTCACAATATGGGTGACCTCTCCTTCGAGGAACTAGTCTTTTCTCCCTATCCTCCTTAATGATATTTCCTTATTTGGGAACTCATCATTCCCTAGCATTATTAGAGAGAGAACCTCCTTTATGGAGCTCTTTTTCCCCTTAATTTATTGCACCTTGAGGGAGTGCATCCTTTGAGAACTATTTGTTCCCTATCCTCCCTACACTTTGTGGAAGTGCCTCATTTGGGATATTTTTATTCCTTGGCATTCCAACACTTCATGGGAGTGCCTCCTTTGGGACCTCTTCATTTTCTAGCCTTCCTGCACTTCATGAGAGTGCCTCCTTTGGGAACTATTCATTCCTTATCCTCCATACACTTGACAAGAGTGAATCCTTTTGGAATTCATCATTCTCTAGCCTTATTCATAGGGATACCTCCTTTAGGAACTAGTTATTCCTTATCCTCCTTTATAGGGACGTCTCCTTTGTAGGAATTTTGTTCATCATCATGAGTCACCTTTCACATCATTTCTACCCCTTCATCACACAAGTGAAGGTCCCATGTATAACCTATGGATTTTATGTTTATTTTGTTTAAAAATCTTACACCATAGGTTACGTTTGTATGTGTGGATGATATCATCAAGTTCATCCATTTTTCACACTTCTTTTGTGGCCCCACATTAGGTATAACTCATCAAACTATCCTATAGTCTTAGTATCTTCGTCTCATACACTGCATTTTTACCTATTTCCACCTTTGACTTTGACAAGGTTGTACCCTATATTGGTCGGTGATTTTACCCATCTAAGTTAATTTTTTCCCTGATTGGATAGCAATTCTCCTCCTTACATGGTTTTCCCTAGTTTAGCACGCTTTCCATGTTGGCACCCATGCCAATTTTTCCCATAAGAGTGAGAGTCTTCATGGTCTATAACTACATAAATGAGCCTCATTCCTTTATCTTATCAATTGATAAACTTTACACAATAGAATATTGAGTGGTTACACTTGGTTTATTTCCCTGATTTAGACTCATGATGATGAACCACTGTTTCACAATATTCCCATGTTAAAGCTTCATCTACAATAAAATCACCATCATTCACCCAACTTTAGAAGACATACCATAGGAAGTTACTAAATTTATAACCATTTGTCATTATGTTCCTTACCCATAGTTAAAAACCATTTGGTCTCACATGGTGTAGGTATCCTCATTGCATAAAGAGAAAAAAGTCCTTTTATACTTTTTTTTTTTAAACCCAAATACAATAAACAAAAATTCATAAACAAACCAAAAAGGTAAAAAGCTAATTTTTTGTACTATTGCATAAAACATAATTTCCATTTTGGGTTGTTGTCAACATCACCCTTATGCGGATAATTATTATTGTGCCACCTTATCCTTCACTTTTGTAGGCATCGTTAGGTCTCAAGTCTTATCTTTCTCCATTAATCCAAATTTGTCATTGTGGCCTCTGAATAAAGATTTTTCCCATCTATTCACTTTTGTCACCTAGACATTAAGTCACACTAATCCTTAAAATATGACATAACCTCTATGGTTCCTAGTACACTTATAGTATTACTCACCTCCCCTATATTCAATTTGACATTCAGTTTAGTTATCTAATATCAAATTTATATTTGTTTCCATGATCAACGGTCATGTTATGATTTGCTCAAGGTGAGCCCTATGTAAAAACCTATCACAACCTTTTCTATTAAGTATACTACAATGAATTACACTTATTAATGTTCCTCTTACTTGTTATGGTATATTGAGAATCATGTTCCCTTTCTCCAATGGATTTTATCCTATCATCTTCAAAACATTTTCTCTAGGATTTTGATTTAGTGGCTTAGTACCTTGGATACCAGTTTCATCCTTGGTAATGTTCCTCATATGCAACAAGGTTTCTCATCATTGGTTCTTGAATGTGTGGTTCATTTTGGTGTTCAATTTTAACAAATTTATTCACACTACATTAATTCATACTAAGTATCTTGGTACCCATCATCATCATTGGTGGGCCACCTCATGTCTAGAAAATATTTCCATTATTGATCTTTGACCAAATAGTTTATCCCATGATTGACGAATATAGTTCATAATTACATTGTTAAGAATTCATGCAACATGATGATCACCTTCTAGATCCAATCAGAGGCCAATGAACATGTGAAACGCTTTTTCACCCTTTTTGTGGGCCTTAAGTATGTTCTTACAAACAATAAGATATCAACATGTTTTGAGCCCTCTTCCACTGAGATTGTTTTGCAGTAGTTTCATGCTCTCATTAGGGTAGAATTCATTTATCACTTAATACAAATGGAATAATGGTCACAATCTCCTTCTTGATTTGGATAGTAATGAAGAATATTTTTTTTTTCTTTTGGTGTAACTAGCACAACATTTATCCACTGAGTCAAATAGTCCATTGTTGTGATGATATATTGGGCCCCTAATTAGAAATCAAAACATGTTTATCCTTCATGAATGATTTAATGGTATCAACATACTTAATATCAAAGGCCAAAATAATATTTTTATCCTCAAACTCTTGAATCTTGCCAAAAATTAGAAATAATTTAGAATAGGTTGAAATGAAATACTTGATAAATTAAAAATTTGTTTTACTAGATGGCATGGTCACAAAAATACCAGTAATGAGGTCACATGCTCATTATTGAAAGACAAGTTTGAGGAATCCATAAGTAATCAAGGGACAAACAAATTGGCCACAAACCAAACATTCATTTCTAGATGTATTATGACCCTTCTTCATATGCATAACATTACAAAAACCAACTTGAATTGATTGTTACAGGAGCATGTGTATACCAACCTTTTTGAAAATATTATAGCTTAATTTAAACTCATATTTGTTGTTCTAATTGTGGCCTTTTTTCTCTCTCCAAGATGGGGTTTCCCTCAACAAGGTTCTCTTTCTCTTAATTCTAGAAAAGAAAACATGATGTATTTTGGTTATATGTTTTTCCTCTTAACTTCACACATTAGGGGGAATCTATTATCACACCATTTTCATCCACTTACATACATGTAAAGGTTTACACCAAAAACATCACTTATGGGCATAAACTAGCACAATGAAGCACATGAAGCATAAAATCATGAGAAATTCCTAAGTTATCTATGGAGAATCAATGGAAAACCATGTAGTTGAAAAAATATATGATTGCACAACACATCAATTCATGGGACACATAATTTGAATGGGTAATCCTTAAACACTTATGCAAGGTCCTTGTATGTCATCAACACAATAAATTTATTAATCAATCAAGTGCCATGCTATTTCCATGTGGTTTCTGATATTTATGATGAGGTACTAGAGTTATTAAAGACAATTCTATGGTCATACTTGGGAATTTTCTTCACTTTATTTTCATGGAATTATCCCATACAAATTATAAATGTAAGCATCTCTCATGAGTTAAAAGAAATTAATGAATGGAAGGTTATGTTGGAGAAGTATAGCATGAGATTGAGAGTCATTATTTTCAATCATTTCAGTGTGCCTCAAAGGTGTTGGTATTTATCATTTATATCCTTCATTAAGGAGATCATTTCCTCCATCTATGACCAAGTAAAAGAGAAGGCCTCAAAGACAATAGAACATGACTCTCATCGAGAGATCCTAGAGATCATTTGCACAATCAAGGTGATATTGTTCATATTTGTAATAACTTTTTCACTTCTAGTGATACAATTCATTTTTTTTCTCCCCCCCCCCCCTCCCCCACAACTATTAAATGTGTTTTTTTTTGGATGATTTTCATGCTTTCCCATTGGATTGAAAACTAACCATACAATTTATTGATATTTGGAGAGATTTACAATGCTATTTTTTATTATTATTATTGTGTGTAGGTTTATAAAGGAGAATTATTTACTCGAATCTACCTTCTCTTGCTCCACACCAACAATTAGTTCATAAAATCTCATTCAAAGATTCATTTCACCCTTCTTTCCAAATTTATGTTTTTTTACATGTTAATTAAAGTAATTGATTCGATGTTGCTCACTCACACAATTGTATATTTCACTTTTTGTCTACAATTTTAGTAGTTTTGACCTATTGAATAAGTGAATTTGTTACATCCTTACACCAAATCACCCACAACAATGTGATGTCTAAAGTTGTAGAGAAAGGTTGAATTAGAAGTTATCATTTGTTGCATGGCATCTTATTGTACATTAATCAAACAATGTTTTGGGATAGAAAGTAATAGAAAAGGGCCGATGGACCATCCAATGAGGAGTTTGAAAGATTCTAGGGGAGGGTTTTTAAAGATAATAGGGAATAGAAGGATAACGAACATAGACTATGGATGCCTAGCACAATACCATTGATTTAGAAAGTATGGATTAAAGATATAGTTTGGGAAGAATGATATGTCGCTACAATGATAAATAAATTAAGGCAATGTCAAGCATATCTACAATAAGATGAAGAGATTGACTATATAGTGAAAATTTGAGGAAAAATAGACAACCACATAAACAATTACAATAAATTAGGGGATAAATACAAGAAAACACAAAGAATGGAGGGGTGCTTCTTATGAAGAGAAGGTCATATATAGATGAATTAGCACAACCTATGGCCTAGAAATGAAGCAAACATGAGTTGAATGAGAATGAGTACAAAGTCCAAAGAGCCTAATTGTAATGATATTATGAAGAAATATTAATAAGAGATGAAGAGATCAATCCAAGTGGTTTTCCCCTCATGGTTTAGTTCAACACTCAACACACCCTCAAAATTTCTAGAATTTTGGGGTACCACTTTGCTTTCATTTTTATCTTGGATTTTGATTTGTTTGATCACCGTTTGATTTTAAAGATTCCTCTTGAACAAATTTTCCCTCACGAGTATTTTTTCCCTTTTGGTTGTGTCCCAAACATGAGTTGAGTGATTATTGGAAAGAATATAACAATTTTGGTTTAATTTTAGGACAAAATGGGTTTTGGAACTTAGATATTTTGAATAAAAAGAGAAAAACCTTTCAATCCGTGAATTTCCCGAACCTCGACTGATAACTTTTCCAATCATCGATAGTGGATCAAGTGTTAGCCATCTCTGTGCGTGAAATTGGAAACAATCAAGAAAACTTGTCGATTTTCAATGTGTATTGATCGTCAATTCTTGATCCCTACCTATCATGCAACATTTGGAGTGAGGCCTCGAGTTCACCGACACCGATGAGTCAACCACTTGAACAAGCCATGGATGTATAATGTGCATCTTTGAACAAATCCTGACCATTGATATCCTCAACCAATATCTTCTTAATCCCATATTTATGAGTGTCCATGTCATTCGATGAACTTTCACCTCATACAACACAAACATCCACAACATGGAATTCCATACTGCCACCTCATCTGCCAAGTTAGCTGAAACGTAATCAAAGCAACATTGTATTTCCACGTCAAATATGCAACACCATATGTGACACATCATCTCATACAAATTTCTCAAGACCATCTTTTGTCAAGGGGTTTATGTCAAAGAACAAGAAAATTTAAACCATCAATGAAGATATGCTAACACTGATGAAGTTCATCGATCGTAGTCGAAGAATGTCCCCTTTTGTAGAAAGATGGTTGTTAGAAAAAATAGGATCGAAGAGCAATAAAATAAAACAAATGTGGAAATAAAACATAGAAGATACACAATACAATAGATACACATATATACATGGTTTACCCAATGTGGGCTACGTCCACCAAAGAAATTACTAGGTCCTTCCTTTATTATTTTCCAGCAAAATGAATGGATACAACCTACAACACACCCATTGTAACTTCCTCTTCTTTCTCTCACACTCTCCTCTCTTAGAATACAATATTCACACACACACAACCATAATACAATTCCCTCATGAAAATAGGGTTTCCTCCTAGGGAACAAAACCCTAACATACTTCTACCTTAAGATCTGCGACCTTATAATGAATGGTCCAAATTGGCTATGAAATTACAATATTTTACAAGGAAATTTTTCCCAAAAATTCTCTTCGAGGGTGTTGCCCCCAAATCCCTCGCCAGGAAATGGGATCCAAGAATGACTAAAACAAACCTCTGAATCAAGAATATAATCAAAATCCACAACCAACAATATCCCACTTGGAGACTGATCACAACAACTCCACTGATGTTTTATTTGTTGGACTATGATCCACCTTGGACCTGGAAAATTTATCATCTTCACCTTCATGCTTGAAGACCAACTGAAGCTTAGAAGGAACTTAGTTTCTCCCTGGTTACTACCTTTTTTAACATGTTTGTAGGATTATGGCTAGTATGTATCTTTTCCATCTTCAAATGTCCATCTTCCAATATGGGATCGTATTAAATGGTACCTGATCTGTATATGCTTAGTACTAGAATGGGAGGTTGATTTGTTTGCAATATGAATGGCACTCTTGCTGTCACAATACATCCTGGTATTCGCTTGCTTCTTTCCCAATTCCTCCATAAACCTTTGTAACCAAATTATCTCTTAACTAGCCTCTATAACAACAACATGCTCTACTTCCTTTGTTGAAAGTGAAACAACCTTTTGCAGTTTCGAAATCCAACTTACTGTTGTTCCACCTATATTAAAAACATACCCTGTGGTTCTCTTCTTGCTATCTTTATCACCTTCGATATTTGAATCAAAATATCCTTATAGAACAGTGTCCGAACCTCCAAAGCATAATGCATGAGTAGTAGTACCTCTCAAATACTTGAGAATCCACTTTACTAACTCCCAATGTTCTTTACCTGGATTGTTAATATACCTTCTCATAACTCCCACTGCATGTGCAATATCTGGTCTTGTGCAAACCATTGCATACATAAAGATACCAATTGCTGATGAATAAGGGACCGTTCACATGTATTATATCTCCTTATGTGTCTTGGGATACATTTCCTTAGTTAATTTGAAATGGCTGACCAAAGGTGTACTGACTGGTTTTTCATTCTGCATTCGAAATCTCTCCAACACCTTCTCTATGTATTCACCCTGAGACAATGTCAATTTTTGATTTTTCATGTCTCCTGTTATTCTCATACCAAGGATTTTCTTTGCAACACCCAAATCCTTCATCACAAATGAATTAGCTAAATTCTTCTTGAGCTCATTTATATCTTGCATATTAGACCCTGCAACAAGCATGCCATCTACATACAATAGCAAGATAATATAACTTCCATTTTATAGCCTTAAAAAATAAACACAGTGATTGGAATGGCATATAATATAACCTTGTTCTATCATAAACCTGACAAACTTCAAATACCATTGCCTTGGAGCTTGCTTTAGGCCATATGATCTCTTCTTCAACTTGCATACCAAATTTTGTTTTCCTTTGACCTCATACCCCTGTGGCTTCTGCATATAAATAGATTCCTACAAATCCCCATGGATAATTTTTTTTTTTAAATTTAATTGTTAAAGATGCAAATATTCTATTGTCGCAAGACTTAAAATAGTCCTAATTGAAGTCATCTTAACAAAGGGAGAAAATATTTCATCAAAATCTATACCTTTCTTTTGTACAAACCCATTTACAACAAGTCTAGCCTTGTACCTCTTTTTTCCTTCATATTCTTCCTTCAACCTGTAAACCCATTTATACTACAATGCTCTTTTTCTTGTAGGTAATTGAACCAAGTCCCAAGTCTGGTTATTTACCAAGGAGTCCATTTCCTCTTTCATTCCTTGCTCCCACTTCTTTTTAGTTTCTACATGCATTGCCTATTCATAACTTTCTGGTTCACCAAAATCTATCAACAATAAGTAATACAATGAAGGAGAGTATCATTCAGGGGGTCTAATTAACCTGGTATATATTCTAACAACACTTGTAGGAGTTTGAGGTACCTGATTCTCATGTTGTTGTACATTTTTATTTTTTGGTACCTTTGGAATTTCTTTTTCAATGATCTCATCAAGCACTGTGTATTCTAGTTTTTCTTTTTCCTGTTTCTTTCCCTACAACTGATATTTGTAAATAACCTTCTCATTGATTATGACATATCTACTCCTAATGATTTTTGAATTTTCATAATCCCATAAGAGATAACCAAAATCATTGACACCGTATCCAATAAAGGTACACTTCCTGGATTTTGCCTCAAGCTTTGTTCTATTTTCTTTATCAATATGGAAAAATGATTCACATTGACCAAAAGTCTTCAAAAAAGAATAGTTTACCTTTTTACCTATCCATTCCTCCTCTATAATTACACCATCCAAAGAGCTTGAATGCCCTCTATTTATTAAGTAAACAAAAATATCTACAACATCTCCCTAGAACTGTATGGGAAACCCAACATGCAATCTCGTACTCCTTGCACGCTCCATGATTGTCATGTTCATCCTTTCTGACACATTATTTTCTTGTGGTGTTCCTAGAACTATTTTCTCTCTATGAATCCCATGGTATGAACAATAATCATCAAACTCCTTGCTACAACATTCACCTCCATTGTCTGATATTATACACTTCAACCCTTTTCCTATCGCATTCTCAACCAAAGCTTTGCATTTCTTAAAAGTATCAAAAACATCATATTTTTGTTGAATGCATAAAACCCAAGTTTTTATAGTTGTATCATCAATAAAAGTAACATAATAACGAGATCCACCAAGAGATGATACCTAAGTTGGTCCCCATACATATGTATGCACAAGATCTAACCTTTCACTCTTCTTTTCTTTTCCAACTCTGAGAAATCTGACTCTCTTCTATTTTCCATAAACACAGTGCTCACATAAATCCAAATCAATTTGTTTAAGATCTGCCAACAAATTTCTTTTGTGAAGTATTTGCATCCCCTTCTCACTCTTGTATCCAATCCTATGATTCCATAGTGTTGTATCCACTCCTGTAGAAGTTAAAGAGATAGAAGTGTTGGTATTACCAATACATAAATACAATGTATCTACCTTCTCTCCTTTTTCTATCACCAATGATCCTTTGGTGACCTTCCATGCCTTATCCGTAAATATAGATATACAACCTTCACTTTCCATATGCCCTGTTGAAAATATATTTTTCCTTATATTTGGAACATGCCTTAGTTCTTTCAACGACCATTGGTTTCCATTATTTTGCTTTATTTGTACCTTACCCATTCCAACAATTTTGCATGGTGCATCATCACCCAAATGAACCTTTCCAAAATCATCTTGAACATAATCTAGAAAATGTTTCCTATGGGGTGTGGAATGAAATGAATCCCTTGAATCTACTACCCAAGACTCGAAAATATTATCTACGGAAAGAATCAAAGCATCTTGTAACGCATCACCTATTACATTTTCTTCTTGATTTTTCTCTTCTTGTCCATCTCTTTGTTTCTTTGGAGCTATGTTGTCTTTCTTCAGATGTCCTTTTTTCCCACAATTCCAACATTATATCTTTCCCAGTCTAGATTTGGATATACCCTTTGTTGATACTGAGAGGGGGCTGAATGAGTATCAAGTACAATTTAAAAACTGTTTTCAAATTATACTTAAACCATTCAATTATATCCAATGAGCAATGAACAATAGTATAAGAGTTACACCAATACACCACAATACACCACAATACACCATGCACAATATATGAGAAATAATCAATAGTTTTTCTTCAAGGGAAGTAATGACTTCCAAAGGTAGCTACAACTTCCAAATGTAGAGGGAGGGATAAGCCTCCAAGAGGAAGATACAATCCTCCAATATCAAGAGAGATTTTAACTCTCCATCCTTTCCACTTCCTTCCACCCAAGAATATATGAGAGATAATAAAACTTTACATTAAGTCATCACCATCAACCAATCATCACATAGAACCTGATAATGCTTCCTAAGACTTCTTCAATTTCTGCAATTCTTCAATTCTTGGAGTACTCTGATCCTGTAGATAATATTACTCAA
>JZKD02S2290776.1:10578-28514 GCA_000966675.3 Picea glauca
GAAGAGAAAAAAGATGTAACAATTATTTTTAAGGATTGACTTTATCTCTCAAATCAACTTTTACTTCTGAAACATAAAATAAAAAAATAAATAAAATATATTTAAATCTCTTTACCTAAAATTAAAATTAAATCAAAGTAAAAAGTGGCTCACCTCATTTCAGATGTCCAAATGCTCAACCCTTTGAAGAAGCCAAAAAATAAGTTATGAAGACCACATAAAAGTCCAGAGAAACTACCCAGATTATTCTGGGTAAAAAAGGTAAAAACTACAAATATTATTCCCGTTAAAAACCCTAGATATATAATCTTAGAAATAAAATATCTCCTAAAAAATAAATAAACAAATAAGTATTATTCTTGTTCAAAACCCTAGATATATAATCTTAGAAATTAAAATATTATTTGAGTTGAAACCCTAGATATATAATCTTAATTTCAAGACCGCAGAGATCTACTATGCTCATTCCAAACCGTGGAGAAATATTAATTTCAAAATCACAGAGAAGTAGTATTCCCGTTCAAAACCACGGAGAAATATTATTTTCATTCAAAATCGCAGAGAAATATTATTCCCATTCAAAACCGCAGAGAATTACTAAAATAAAGTAATTATTATTACCTCCATATATTAATTCAAATTTATTTTTATAAATTTTATTATTATTATTTTTAATTAAGTCATTTTATTATTATAATTATAACATAATATTTACCTCTTGACAACTCAATAATGTAGTAGTTAATATATCAATATTTTTTATAATATCAATATTTTTTATATTATATATATGTATTAAACCAATATAGATTCATATTAACCACATTGTTTCGAGAGGAATAATCTCTCTGGATAGATCCAAGGTTAATATGAATTTCTATTGGTTTATAGTTTTATAATCTAATAAAAATCCATAATCAAAATTAAACATGTAAATATGGCCCATATAATAATATGAAAAATATAATTTTGAGGTGAAATAACCAACAATAAAAAAATGTTATTACACTAATATTCCATCATATTCACTAATTTCATGTCTAATTAATTTTCATAAAAAAAACTTCTAATTATGTTTTTTTTTTATTCATTTTGATGTCAATTTGGCAAAATAAAGAAATACTCAAATCTTAATTTTAATTTTTCTTATTCCAATTTGAATGATTTAAACAACAAACACCCAATTTTTTTATAAATAATATTGATTATTAATTTTAATTGTTCTTATTCCAATTTGAATGATTTAATCAACAAACACCCAAATTTTTTTTTTAAATAATATTGATTAATATTATAATAAAATTTATATATTTAATGTTATTGTTACTCTCATTATATTTTATTTAGAATATATATTACTAACTTATACTACTCATTAAATTTGTCACAAATTCCTATGATAACACGTTGAAAGTTTTTGAGGGTTTAAAAGTATGAATATTCATGCACAATTCTTTATCTATCAAATTCATAATGCAACCCTGTTTCAACAAGTGCAATATTCAACACTTAATCACTAATCCATCTTAGTAAATTTAGAATAGTCTAACAGGATAAGTGTAACATGGAAATAATTTATTTATAAAGTTCCTACTTCATGTACGTAGGATGTTATATAATAGACCAATACATAAATAACTCTCTAATTAACATAAATAATATAATGGTTTATAAATTATCTTATTATATAACCCCATCCTTTACATAAATAACTCCTTAGTTTATGCTAACTTAAAAGTATAAATGTCTATCTTATTATTTTTCCATTAACAAATGTTTATTTTCCTAAAATATATATAATGACATTCAATTCCCATTCATTCGACTAGTTTCAATATACAATCTCTTTCCATAATTGAACAAACCATTACAAACGGTAATGACTATCATCACTATGCTAAAGTATCATGGGTACCTCACCGAAATTGTTCCAACGTACACGAGGAAGGTTGGTAGCATATGACTAAGTGGAACATCGATGGCACACAACCTAGCCACACCTACCCTAATATAACATAGACTCTCTGTGAGATTATTGTACAAGAGACTTACACAATTGTATCAATTAATTACAAGTTAGAGTTTGGTGCCATTTATTCCCACAAGAAAAATGAGCATTGCTTCAATTGAGTCGTACCATGTATTGTCATGACATCTTTATTAAGAGTGTTGACGAGATGAGACCATATTCCATTGATATTAGTGAAGAAGGACCATTATTTCATAACAAGGTTGCATGGCAGTGGAGTCCCTATCAAGTTGGGATGGGAGTAAATGCGATCTAGTACAGACACGTGGCTAGAAACTTGGAATACATTGAAATACTTTAATACATAGGAAATATGTACTTTTGTAATGGATCACGGGTTGTCGGGTTGACGATATACAAAAAGAACCGATTGTTTTGCGATACAGAAATTAGGCCTCTAATGTTCTCTACGATACAGAAATCGAGAAGTGGAGTTGCGGACTATAAATTCATCACAAATAAAAAAATTATTCATACGAAATGTGTACTTGTATAAAGTAGATATTTAGTTTTATACATACAAAATTTCTACTTTTATAAAGTATAGGGAAGATATTTTATAGAGGATGCAAGGAGCCATCATTGCATACTTAGCCAGTTTTTGAATCGATGGTTCTTGGGCTGGCGGGTTCAAGATTGGGACCTTGATGTTCTGTGGCCTACAAATAGCATTGATAGTTCCATGATATACAAAATGATAGGAGGAGTTTAGTTTGATTTAAAAGTAAGGCTTTTCTTAGACAAAAATATTTAGCATTGCCAAATTAGTTTTCTTTGCACACGTTTTATAGAGCATGCAAGGAGCGATCATTCTATACTTTGCGAGTTTTTGGATCGCGGGTTCTCGGGCTGGGGGTTTCAAAAATGGGTCTTTGTTGTTCTCTGTGCTACAAACAACATCGGGAGTTCTGTGATATAGAAATTGATAAACAGTGTTGCATGTCTGTTACATATATCTAGAAATTACATCAACATCGTTGAAGACCAAAAAATTAGCATACAATAAGAGACAAGAAATGTAGCATATCCAAATTAGTTTTATTTGGAACAAACAAGAAAGGTTCTTGGAAACCCAAAATTTAGTATACAATAAGGGCATTGTCGAATCAGTTTTATTTGTAATTTATCAAAAATTAATAATATTTGTTACATGTTTCTGGAAATTGGTGGGTTTAAAATTGAGTCTCTGATGTTTTGCAGCCTACAAATAACACCGATAGTTCCGTGATATACAAAATGATAGGCGGAGTTGCGGACTATAGAAATTTACAAAAAAATAATGTCTGTTATACAATAGAATAGTAATAATGTTTTCTCGGATTAGCTTTCTTTAAAACTAAGGTTTATCTTGGACAAAAAAGATATAGCATTGTCGAATTAGTTTTCTTTGTACACATTTTATAGACCATGAAGGGAGCGGTCATTCCATACATTGCTAGTTTTTGGATCGTGGGTTCTCGGGCTGATGGTTTCAAAAATGGGTCTCTGTTGTTATGTGCCCTACAAACAATATCGAGAGTTTCATGATATACAAATTGAGAACAGGCGTTGCAAACTATACAAACTTATTATAAAATAAATAATGTCTGTTACATATCTCTGGAAATTACATCAACATCGTTGAAGACCAAAAAATTAACATACAATAGGAGACAAGAAATGTAGCATATCCGAATTAGTTTTATTTGGAACAAACAAGAAAGGTTTCTGGAAGCCCAAAATTTAGTATACAATAAGGGCATTTTCGAATTAGTTTTCCTTGGAATTTATCAAAAATTAATAATGTCTATTACATGTTTCTAGAAATTCAAATGTTGGGATTGGCGCTCCTGCGGACCATAAAAATAAATAAGTACAACAATTATGAACATTAAAAGAAGTGTGCGACAGTAGAGAGGAATACCTGAAAAGAAGAAATTGGAAGTTAAGAGTGTTTGGTTACAGTTTTCTATTGAAAGATGACATAAGTGGATTGATAAAGAAGAGAAAATGACAGCATAGAATTAAACTGGATAGATAAACAAAACAAGATGGCAGTATCAACTTACTATGAAGCTAATGCATTTTTGTTTTTGTCATCGATGGGCACTGTAGTCCTATTGACCGGTTATTTCTCTTCCTGGATGAGGCCATCCATTCTCTCTTGGAACCATTCTTCGATGTATCTTTTCATGGGGGTTGTGTTGGTTTCATCCCAGATTTCTATGTCGTAAAGGTCATTTTCTAATTTCCTTAGATCCATTGAAATACTATACAAAGTTTGTTCAATTTCTTCATTGTGCGAGGAATAGTCCAGTACCCATCGCTCATGCTCATCTAGATGATGTTCAAGTATGCTATAAAAAATTTCGAAAGACAACCCCTTTAAAATATCAACTTGTTCCTTGAAGGCTTCTTTGGTGACTGACAAGGATTTGAGAATAGTTAGGATCTTGAACCTCATTGGTAGTTCCGACTAAGTCCACCTGGAGCAGGCTTGTGAGTAAATCTTCCTTTTCTGATATGACTTGTTTACATGACTTGACAATGAGCTGTAGGTTGTCAACTTTATTTTTCCAGCATGCTTTTACTTTTTTGGTGTGTTTTGGCGAGGGGAGTTTCACATGTCTTCTTTTCAGTTCCGATGTGTTGTTGGCATATTTGGAAAAAGGGGTCAATACCTGATCACATAAAAGTTGTTCATTTTTTAAATTCATCTCCAATTGTTCCAGCAAATCATTGGCCTTATTTCCGAAGGAAACTAAATTTTGCGATGCTTCCCAGGGTTCAGTAACTACCTGCATTCTTTTGTTGATGTTATTCTCTACAACGGCTCTAGAGAATGCAAGGAGGGTAGAGGATACTTTCATATTCACTATAGTGGTAGCAGGCATGAGTTTTGACAAAGGACTGGAAAATTCTTCAGTTGCAAGGAAAGCCTACTCAAATTCGTTGAGGCATTGTTTCATATTGGCATTTTCTATCTCAATTCCTCTAATGGAATCATGAAGAATTTCACCGGTTCCTTGGTGAAATTGGAAGATTTGGGACGACGACATTTCGCTAAAGTTAATATATGCACGAGATTTGTCTTTCCTGTTTGTTACATCTCTCTTTTCAATGACCAAACTTTTAGATTGGCTTTCAAAAATAAAGCTCTGGATTACGAAGGATTCATCTATGTCAAAAAATTCAGTGTCTGATATTTCCACTGTGGACGACCCAATTTTTTGCATCTTCTTAGCTTCAATTTCAAGTTGCAGTTTTCCACTTTCAATTTGGGGTTCCTCTGCCTGCCATGCATTGTTTTTTCTCTTCTTCGTCAATGGAATTTTGTGAGAACTATCGATATTTATGTGAGGAGGGTTCTTATATCCTTCTTCGTTCAAAGATTTATGGGTTTCTTTGTTACTGGGGTGGACCGTCAAAGTGATGCTCCATGATATCGTGCTCTTGGGAGTGTTGGTGGGGGACTGGGTACTCTTCTCACCAGATACTTTTCCATGTTTTCTGTAAAATTCAGTGGCGCTTTGCAATCTCTCTACGTCGCAATCGAGAAAAGTAGGATTGTTGTCGACATTGTTCCTATCTTGGGTCAGGTGTGTATGGATAAAAGATGTGTTAAAGTCAACACCCAGTAAATGTTCTTGAAAAAAGCCATTAGGGTCAAACCCTTTTAGCCTTTTAGCCTATGTTAGGTTCAATTTCTTGAAATGGGCTGCAAACTCATCAATCTTGTTGATGTTTCTGCACACGAAGTCTTTGGCTTTCTAGGGCATAGGAATGAACTATTTTTTTTTCTTGTCATGGAAAAAATGCAACTAGTGGTTGTATTTCCTTGCTATTTCTGCAACAAACATCTTGTCCGTGATGTGGCATGGAAGGAAGGTAGGATTTTACTTAGACCCAAAGACCATGAGGACATTGTGATTTTCCTCTTACTCAAGTGTGCCCTTCTTGTTCAAAAACTTGTTTGCCTGACCATACATCCACATAGCATCCTTTCCTAATAGTAAATCTTTGAAAACTAAGACAAAGCCATTAAAAACTTCATAAAAACAATGGGAGGCCTTGTGTCTCCATAGGGAATCATGCCAGAATGTTACTGGGTCGAATCCACAGTTTATTTTATTCGAAGGAGAAAGTTTTGGAAATAGACAGCAATACACAATTGTGAAAATCAAGTAGGATGACATATAAAATTTATTCGATTCTTTGAATCATGACAATTGGTAGAAGAGATCAATGGAAATTAGCTTCCCCCAAAGGAAAATGTATTGTTACTTGACTGTGAAATACAAAATATAAATAATTATATGGGAAATTCTTGTTGTGGATGTTTGTCCCGTTATTCTTGTAAGCAACCAAGCAATTTCCCAGAATGGATTTTTAAAGGAACTTACTTGCAACCTTGTGATATCTTCAGGAACTGTTGTTGGGTCTTCGAGGAAATCCGTTAAGATGTCCAACCCATTATGATTTTTTCTAGAAACTGTTTGCAGTCTTGTCCTCTGAACGCCAATGTTGGGTTTGACAATTTTAACATCTCACAGAAGAGTTGAGGCAACAAAGAAATAGGAGAATGGTCGTGTAGTAGAATAATTATTTGGCCTAGAATATATTTTTTGGCGCACCAAGAGACCACCTCCTTAGAGTCAAAATCCTCAGGAACACAACCTATACAAGCGATTCTAGAGGTCCAAATCACTTCGTTTTGGGAATAACAAGATGAATAGTAAAAGTATTCCCTGGACCACTAAAAGCTCTGGTCCTCTTGTGCGAACATATTTACTGTATCTCCACAAAAAATGTTGTCGACCTGGTGCCATAAGTCTACAAGAACGTTTGTTTTTTCTAGCCAATGAATGAAATGAAAAGTTGGAAGGGATAATATAACCTTGTGAAAATTTTGGTCGAAAGCATGTGAATGGGAGATTCCCTTGAGACTTTCATTGATTCACGACAATTTGGATGGTTGTTGCATGATGCGTTGTTAACATTAAACAATACTAATTGCATACATAGAAATGCCAACATGTTGGATATTTCACTGAGCAATTAAGCATTGTAGATTTCTTGAGTGGTTGAACACGAGGACACGTGTTGGAGATGAAAAATTAGAAGGGAAAAAATAACTCTCTGCACATCTTGGTTTAATGTGTAATAATGGGAGATCTCCTAGAGGTTTTCAGCCATTAATGAAAATGTTGATGGTTCCTACATGGTTAGATGTTAGCATGACAGGTTTCTAATCTCATAGTAAGAAAGTACGGAGGTCGCAGGTAGGGAAACAAAACAGCTACAAAATATGGTTGCAATGTACAAGTGTTGAGGGTGAGGGTGCGAGGGTCAAATTGTATCTCTCGAATTTTTTTTAGTGCAATATGCATAACAACGAAGAGGATATGGTAGGAAAAATAGAAGCACAAGAAGTTAGTGGGGATGAAAGACAACAAGAGATACTTTGAAACATTTTTTAGCAGTGGTAGAGTGACCGCACTGGAATTGTAGATTTCATGAACCCGACAACAGGAGAATCCAAAACAGGGTGAGAATGTGTCTGGAAAGGTGGCGAGGCCCAGACCTTATAATTGTATCACTCTGAACATTGGAATGCATAATATGTAACATTGAAGAGCGGACAATGTCAGAATCCTGTAGTCAATTTGTATATTGCAGAGAGTGCAATCCCAACTGTTTCATACCTCTATGTCTAGTTTTCAGTACTAAGATCTAATTTAGTATTAAAAATAATTTTTTAAATACTGTTAGATAGTTCATAGGGACTAGCATCCGTAAATAATGGAAATCTCCACCCTGCCAGTCCTACATTCTGTGTATCAATTTGTATATCGTGGAACTGCGAGCGTTGTTTAGAGGACACAAAACAATCGAAGTGCAATGTTGAGTTAGGCACTCCGTAGGTTCGCTTGTCAATTTGTATGTCCAAGTTTGAGCCTGCCCGCCCGAGAACCTGCTATCCAAAATGTCACTAGATATCAAATGCGGAATTTGTACATGCTCTATAAAATATCATGGGAATTAGTACATGATCTATAAGATATCATTTCCATACTTTATAGTCCCATAATACACGTGAAGAAAAAAAAGGGAAAAAGAACGAAGTAGTTAGCAGTGGAATCATAGATCACCGAAATTTAGAGTGGAAGATGTATATAACAAAGAAACATATCGAAAGCATTGAAAGAAAAAATGGTCCGTCAGATTCGTTGTCATATTATATAGATGGGGATAAACATATGTCAACCTGCCAACACTAAAGCTACATATTTCATGAACCAGGAAACAGGAGGATCCAAAACAGGTTGAGAAAGTGTTTGCAAAGGAGGTGAGGTCCGGACCTTCTAATTGTATTGCTTCGAACATTGGAATGCATAATCTGTAACATGGAAGAGAGGACGATGTTGGAATCTGGTAGTCAATTTCTATATTGCGGAGAGTGCAATCCCAACTGATTCGTACCTCTGTGTCCAGTTGTCACTACTAAGAGCTATTTTAGTATTAAAAATAATTTTTTAGATACTGTTATATAGGGAATAAATAAAAAATAAAATAATTTTTTAGATACTGTTAGATACTTCATATGGATTAGCATCCATAAACAATGGCAATCTACACCTTGTCAGTCCTGCACTCCGTGTGTCAATTTCTATATCGTGGAACTGGGAGCATTGTTTGGAGGACACAGAACAATACAAGTGCAATGTTGAGTTAGCCAGTCCACAGGTGCGCTTGTCAATTTGTATATCATGAAACTCGGGGTGCTATTGGTAGGGCACAGAACAATGGAGACCCAATTTTGAGCCCACCTGCTCGGCTAAGAACGCGCGATCCAAAATGTCACTAGGTATGGACAGCAGAATTTGTACATGTTTTATAAAATATGATGTCCATATTTTATAGTCCCATAATACACAGGAAGAAGATAAGGGAAAAAGGATGGAGAAGTTCACAGTGGAATTCTAGATAATACATGAGAAGAAGAGAAGGGGAAAAGAACCAAGTATCTCGCAGAAGAAAATCTAGTGTTTTCTTATTAATGAAAATGCTTGTGAATCCTTGCTAAGTTCTCACCAGTTAACGCATAAAGTGTAGATCATGGAACTTATATTTCGTACCACTGTGTCCACTTGCACAAGTAAGAGCATTGTTGATGTATATCAGGAAGGACGCGAAGTTGTTGGGGATGGAAAGTAGCAATAGATACTTTGAACGGAATTAATGTATACAAGGAATCCGCGGTGGAATTGTAGATCACAGATGTTTTGAGTGCAAGATGTATATAGTGGAACGATGAGAAGATCATTTTGCAAGCGCCATCCCCACAGTGACGAGCATAAAATTGGCTAAGTATGAAAAGGAACAGCAGTCGGTCGGATCCTTCATGCGAGGATATAGATGGATATGTTAAGGCATGAATTACATATCACATAAGTATCTTTCATACCGCTATGTCCACTTGTCACTGGTAAGACCATTGTTGATGTATGTCAGGAAGGACATGAAGTTTCTAGGGATGCAAATAAGCAAGAGATACTTTGAATGAAGTTAATGTATATGAGGAACCCTCAGTAGAATTTTAGATCATAGATGTTTTCAGTGCAAGATGTATAGAGCGGAACAATAAACAGCTGGGCTCAAAAGCGTTGGCCCCGTAGCGGCGGGCATAAAATTGGCTAAGTATGGAATGGAACATCGGTCGGTCGGATCCGTCTTGTGAGGATATAGATGGATATGAAGACATGTCAGCCCGTCGTACATAGAAAGATGACTAAGTATAAAACACTAAAGCCATAATGGACGGGAAAAGAAAAATGGGAAAAGAGATAAGTATCTAAGAGTCAGGAGAACCTTTTTTTTTTTGGTTTATTAATGACAATTTTTTGGAACCTCTACTGGCTTCTCACTAGTAAAAGCATTAAGTGCACATCACTGAAGTTCTTTTCCTGCAACATGTATATGAAGAAACAGGGGACATAGGTGTTAGATACTGTGAACCCAGGGCCTAGTGTCCAAATAACTGGCTAAGTATTGGCCAAGACGAAGTTTT
Organism: Picea glauca; assembly: GCA_000966675.3. Classification (NCBI taxonomy): domain Eukaryota; kingdom Viridiplantae; phylum Streptophyta; class Pinopsida; order Pinales; family Pinaceae; genus Picea; species Picea glauca. Next base: position 20,658 of record JZKD02S2290776.1, read on the forward strand.
GATATCTATATCAATAGTATTCATACTAGTATCTATCAATGGAGAAAGTTTTCGTATTTATCTGAATAGTATTCATACTAATATATATTATTGGATTGTTTCTATTTCAAATGAAAATGATCTCCCAATTTGCAAGATGCTCTTCGGCTCGCAAATTTTATTGAAACCGGGAAAAATTTGACTGGAAGATGTACATAGCGCAACAAGAAACATGAATTTGCATTGTGGTCTCAACGAGATAAATTCCTTATCATCTATTCATCTTATATTCATTGAAATGACATCAGAAAATGATGACTCTCCATAAACATCAATATTTAAATTAAATTAAAGGCAATCAAAATTTGTTGTGACTTTAAGTAATTAAAGCATAAATTGCAGACTACAGAATTTCCTGGGTTGCAAGATGTATATGATCAAACAATGGACATATTTTCTTAATACCGCAAACCCAAACATAACTACCTAGGCTTTGCCGAAGAGGAAGTTTTCTATATTTTTTCCAATAGTACTGATATTAGTATATATGCAAGGATATTATCAAATAGAACAAGCTGCAATATATCCAACATACTTCACAAGAACATTGCATCAACAGTTGATTTCCCTTTTTGTAACTCATGAATTCATTCTATTTACGGAACTCGAAGAATGGGAGTAGAATGGGTCCTCCAATTTCTTTCTTTAAATACAGAGCTGGCGCCACATAAGTATGGCCTGTGAAAAAATATTTTTAAATGTAAAATGTAAAGAAAGAACAGACCAAGTTTTATTTAGATTGAAGTAGTGAGCAGCAACAACAAAAGATTGTCCTTCATGTTTAATGACACAGGGGAAGAAGGTACAAAATACAATTAAAACAAATACCAGAAATTGGAAAATACTATTAATAAATAAACCAAAATTATTCTATATTCAAATAAGATGTATTACAAAATACAATTGAGGCTATTTTCGACAACGATTGTGATTTCTCTTGTCGTCGACCAATTAAAGATATGTACATTGAATAATCTTCTTCACACATTTCTTGACGTTCAAACTCTTTATTCGTAAAAAATGAGTTGAATATCAATTTTGGGTTTTGTACTTAATCGATGCTATGAAGTACATCTATCCCAGTTTTTTGAATACCTTGTTTCTTCCATATATGACATGATTGCAATGGTTGCTTATTTAACATTCCATTCTTTGTCAAGTATTAATTTCCTTCTCTCATCGAAATTTTGGGGTTTAAGGTGTTTTCTTTTCAATGTTCCTGAGCATTCACATCCAAGACAACTTAGAAATGCAATTTAGGCTGATTTCAAAGTGAACGGAGTCATTTTATGTCACAACAGTTAAGACATGGGAAAAAAATTCAAGTATATAGTGATTGGTATTATTCCTGTATTTGATCGCCTGATTGGTTGAGAAGCCTTCCTGAGCATTTGTATGTGGAACTTCTTTGCTTTATTATAGTAAATTGGAAGAAACGTCCAACCCAGATGCAAAATGAAAAACTGTTTAGGTACATAACTTCTTTGGGTAGCTGAGGTGTGACAAGTGCATCAAATGTTACAGAATGCACCAGCATAGGTCTGGCAAGTGTATCAAATGTTGCAGATGGAATCAGAATATATCTTTCCTCATAGCGGGGGAGGTATGGCAGCCCATAGAAAGGTCTGGAATTTTTGTAGGTGACGCCAAATATGTGGACTCTGCAACTACATCCAGAGGAAACCGAACAAACTTTGACAAAGAACATGGCTTTCTATCAAGTCGGCTACCAGAGCCACATGCAGGTCATCAAACTATGAAATAGAAACTCTTGTAGTGATAATATGTCATTTAATCCACCCATACAGATTCTGTTACCAGCCTCTAAGGAAGACAAATACTTGTGAGATCTCTACAATTTGATACAGTGGCCAAACCTTTGTTGTTGGAAGAAGCTATATACTTAAACGAAGAACTATCTTGTAGGTGACATAAAAATCCATTACAATTCCCAGCAAGAAAACAAAGAAGTTCAAACAAATCTCCAGGCAGCCTTTCCAACCAACCAAAGCATCGAACACAGGGAGAACACCAACTAGAACATACTTGTTTTTTTGTTTTCTTCCTCTCTGAGTTTCTCTTGTATAATAGAGTTTTTTTTTACTCAAAGCTAATGTCACATAAACCCAGTCTCTCTTCTTTCATATTCCCCTCAATCGCATCTCTAAGTTTTCTTACATGTCCATGACCAGGAACATTATAACGAAGGCACCCTAAAGCGCAATGCTTTGATGATAGAGAGAAATGGAAATAAGTATTTAAAAGAAAGGTTGGATGGTCTTCCATACATTTTGTGTTGATTTGTTTTAAGGACAGATGTTCTCGATATTTTCATTTATCAATGCCAATATTTTTGAATATGTACGTTGAATAGTGACTAGCAGCACACATTAAAATTCCCATATACGAGCAGTTTCTCAAATCTGATATCTAAGATATGAACAATATTAAAGAGGGACATGACATCAAGGCCTATGTAGGTCACACATTCGTGAACTATGTTGAATCTTTTAATAAAACTAAAATTTCACAAGAAAAAAAAATAAAATAAAAATTATTTTCTCAAATTCAAAATGCAAGCAAAAAGAAATTATGAGATCCCATAATATTCGGTTGTCTATTCATTTTAATGGAAGATGTCCTCAAGATTTCCAGTTATTAAAGCCCATCATTTTGAAATTCACAATATTAAAGAGGGACATGATGTGAAGGCCTATGTGGGAAACATGTTCATGAACTATGATGAAGCTTTTAAGAAAACTAAAATTGCAGAAACAAAAAAAATATATATATTTTCGCAAATTCAAAATGGAGACAAAAAGAAATTACCAGATCCCATAATATTGTCCTTGATATTTTCAGTTATTAAAGCCCATCATTTCGAAATGCACAATAGTAAAGAGGGACATGACGTCAAGCCCTCTATGGGCGACATGTTCGTAAACTATACTGAAGCTTTTAAGAAAACTAAAACTGCAAAAGCAAAAAAATAAAAATAAAAAAAATCGCAAATTCAAAATCCAGGCAAAAAGACACTTTCATAGGTAAGGCACTTTAGTACTCAATGTTCATCAAATTCAATGACATTTTTATTATTTGAGTAAAGGAGAAAAAACATCTGACAACCTAGAAGGAAGGTCATATATGATGGGAAACTCATGGGGAGAAGCCATAGAGAGAATTCAAATTGAGTATCTAATAACCATGGAACTACGTTGCATTTGAGTCTTCATCTTTCCCTTCCTATTCAAAATAAAAAACAAGGAACGGTTGAATATTATCCTGTCTATTTATTTTAATGGGAAATGTCCTTGAGATTTCCAGTTATTAAAGCCCATCTTTTTGAACCAGTCTGGTCGGTTCTGACTTTTAAAATCATATTTAATGTGTATTGGGAAGCGCTGAATGTAGCGGGGATCGATCCCTATGTAACATACATTACTACTATTTTTTTGTTTTTGTCGACGAGTGTATGTAGAACGTACATAAAGAAAAGTAATTTGAAAATGCTATTGTTTTTGCACATGATCCCTTGAAATTCAAATAGTTCGCAATTATGATTGTCTATTTGTATATCATGGAACTATACGTGCTATTTGTAGGACACATAACAACAGTGGCCGAAGTTAGAGCCCACCACCCGAAGAACCGGCGATCCAAAAAATGCTTACTATTTTTTTTTGTGTTTCTTTGTCCACCAGGATATGTAAAATGACATACATAAAGTAAAATATTTCGACAATGCTAATTTTTTTGGACATGAAGGCCTTCAAATTCAAAAAGTTTGCAAGTCCAATGGTCAATTTGCATACCGGGGAACTCTTCGATTTTCAATTTTCAGCCGCCCACCCCGAGAACCTGCGATTCAAAAACTAGCTAAGTATGGGATGAGGGCTCCGTGCATGCTTTATATATCTACTTTATAAAATTACATGTTTCCTATGTTTAATTTATGTTGTCCAGGAAACCTATAATTTGATAAATTTCAATGTCTTCTGTCCAGGAGCCCTTCCTTTAAAGAAAACTAATTCGGAAATGCTAATGTATACACCATAGTTTGATACCACCTATCCTCCAAGTCGCGTCCATAAAACTGGCTAAGTATCCAACCGAACGATGTCTCATCAGAATGATCACAGAACTCTCCGTGCTATTTGTAGGGAATGAAACAAGAAAAGCCCAATTTTCATGCCGCCACCCTGAGAACCCACGATCATTAACCTATGCTATCCAGGAAACCTATAATTTCATAAATTGCATTCTCTTCTGTCCAAGAGACTTTTGAACTGCATAGTATGCAATTGAACTGCAGTCACTTGGAATGACCAGAAACGCGTGAGAAGCTAGAGTCAAATGCATTTTACAATAGGAAAGTAAAAGGGAGAGACCGATTATATCTCTCACATAGTAAAGGGTAATTTCATAACTATGTAACCATAGTAATAGAAAATCTATGGAAAAAGCTTCGGCATCTATGAAATATATTTTGAGCTCGACAAACTCTATTTCAAAGCATAACATATGCAATTGAAATTGTCTACAATTCTTTACTTGCTATTTTATCTTAATAAGCCCAATTTTTAGCCCGCCACCCCCAGAAGTCACGATCATTAGCCTATGTTGCCCAGGAAACCTATAATTTCATAAATTGAATTCTCTTCTGTCCAGGAGGCCTTATTTTAAAGAAGTCTAATTCAACAAAGATAATGTATACACCAAACACGACCTGTCATAGTTCGATAGAACCTAATCATGAAACTGCGTCCATAAAACTGGATAATTATGCAAATGAAGGATGTTCGCTCGGAATGACCACAGAAGCGCGAAAAAATAGAGTCAAATGCAGTTTACAACAGGAAAGTAAAAGGCATAGAACAACTATATCTCCCACACAACAAAAGTCACTCTCATAACTACGAAACCAAGTAACACATAATCCATGGAAAATGCATCGACAACTATGAAATATATTTTAAGGTCGACAAACTATGTTTTAACACGTAATAGATACAATTTACATCGCCTACAATTCTTTAATTTGTTATTTTATCTTAATAGTATTCTGTCCAAACCAAAACCGAAACCAAGAAGCACCAAAAGTCCCAAGTGCAGGCGCAAGACCGAAACCCTGCAAAGTCGAATCAAGCAACAATAAACAACATACAACAAAGAAAGGAACAAGCAGCAACCACCCCCCCAAGAACGAGACTCTTCCAATCGCGACTGCAGAAAAACATGAATAGGCAAGCAAGAACAACCGAACAGGCAAGCAAGAACAATGAAAACATGCAAATAAGAAATCAATGCCATGAAAAAAGCAAGCATGGACCAGTGAACCAGTAATGTCGTTGGAGCATATAATTTTAAAAATGGAAGAAAATGTCTTGTAACAAGCCTGTTAAGTAACCATTCAACACTACCAAGCATGTTAGGTAAACATTTAAGTCTGTCAAAAATGCACTCTAAACATTTAAGAAAAAAATTCAATGTGGCAGGTCTCTCACTTATCCCAAATAAATTCATAATTTTTTTGTAACAATAGTTCGAACACCAAAGAATGTATTGCAAAGACAAACTTTGGATATGCCACCATATCAAACATTGTCATAAATTTATCTAGCATAAAATGCTAAACCAAACATTCGAATTAATGGTAGCATTAATCCACCTTCGATGAATGCATAACAAAATTTTTTATTCAAAGAAGACCATATACTACCAAATACTTTGGAAATGCAAACATATTTTACATTGTCCAATCAGATCTTGACAAACATGATACTTTTTATTATATAAAAAGTGATATTTTCACTTCCTTTGTTCCAACAATAGACAATAGGGAAATATTTCTAGTCAACGCACAAGCTAATGTCAGGTCAACAATTTATCGATCACTATAGTCCCTCTATACCTACGGAAAGGACTAACAAGACAGATATAAAACCAAAAGCAACTTAGAAAAAAACCACATTCTAAACTCTCATAACAAATCATAGGCTCCACCCTGCTAAAATTTCTTCAAATAATGTAAAATAAATTCCATATTTCTCATTCTTAATTATAATAACAAACCATACTCTAATAACAAATCAAAGGCTCCACCTTGCTAAAATTTCTTCAAATAATGTAACAAAAATTCTCATTATAGTGAATTTTGTCGAATCTTGAAATACGCTTTTTTTTTGCAATGTTATTCGAATAATGTAACTAAACTAAAATTCCATAGCTGTCAAATAATGTAACAAAAATTCCATATTTCTCATTATAGTGACTTTTGTCCAATCTTGAAATAAGCATTTTTTTTGCGATGTTATTCGAATAATGTAATTATACTAAAATTCCATAGTTCTCATTATAGTGAATTGTTTTTTCAATCTTCAAATAAGTTTTTTTTTTATGGAACAATTCATTATATGGTAACCTTCCTTGCCTCATGCCATCTATGCATTTTTCACTTAAAAAAATTTAAATTGTAACCCATTTGTTAGCATGTAGAAAAAATAAGAAAACTTGGCATACATATTATCTTTCCAATAAATATATAAATAACATATTAATCCATATAAATCTAACACAAACATTAAAATTGAGAAGAAAATGATAACATATTTAACCTTGAAAAATGTTCATTTTGAATCTGAAATTAACATTCAAATTTAATATTGAATATACAGACTGACATTATTCCACTAGAACGAATCTTGTCACACAAGCTGCTACCTTTTGTGCGCACAAATTCATCGAAACCTCTCCGTTTGGACACGAGACATTTTGCTCTAAGAAAGGTGAATCAACCTCTGAGTCTTCGTCGTGTCAATGGTCGACTAGGGCAGAGGGCGAGGATGGTGTGGGTATCGGCCCCACTCGGGGAAGAAGGGTGACACGTTATTAACCCAGCATTCTATTGAACAAAATGTTGCAGGCGGCTTACAAATCCGTGATCCACAGTCTGTGCAAGAATTCCCATTCTGAGATGCATTATCTTTTCTACGGCGCAAATACATGTAATCAACATCTCCCGTTTTTATACTATCAACGTTTGCATGAAAGTGATTCAGAGCTCCAGTGAATTCTTCTGCATCAACAATATCTTCTCCTTGGCTGCTTTCTCCAACGGTCCATATGTTATGAGGTGGATCACCGTGCTCATCTCTAACACAGTCTCTGCACAAAGGGCCTCTGCAAAAACAAAATTTGCAAAACCTGTCCCGTTCTAGAGCATGTGTTCCACAGTGGTTATTGCCAGTGTGATAAAAGGCTTTAATAAAGTGCCTCACCTGATGGATCTCCGTCAGTATCTCTGTATGTAGATTCATCAGGCCTAGCAATCTCAAACGCATCTGGTGATATAATTGTGCACATATTTACATATTTATACATGAAAAGCCAAACAACTTGGCGAGCTCACTGGAAGAGAAGACGTCGCCCTCCAAAAACGAACCGTTCCAGTTATCATTTGATTAGTTCTAGATTTGAACGCATATGCCATTGGCGTGTTTTGAAGTTTGCGAGTTGAAACGTACCGTCAACATAGATCTCTCGACAAGAATATACATAGAGAGACGGACAGACCAGTCCAATACAAAATCATATACTCTATAAAATGATTAGCTCAACAATAATCATCTTTAATCATGCTGGACTCCACCTCAAGTTTAAATGGAAAAACTCCCCCTGAGATCTGTTGTGCAGCAGAGTCATAGAATACATATATATTTAATTGCAGCATAATCATAGAATACATATATATTTAATTGCAAATATTGAACAAGATGCAATCACACAAATTTAACACATCAATTGATCCAACTAAATATT
>JZKD02S2290787.1:21087-34355 GCA_000966675.3 Picea glauca
ACATCATCAACTATACACCTCATGTATGTGCCAACTCATCAACTACTTGACTCAACCATGTACCCAACATGTACCTCAACCAAAATCCCTCATCAATTTCATCATCCAAATATCCTTTGTAACTCTGTAAATAGACCTGGTGTATATGATCACATACCTGTAAACCTTCCTTAAATTTAACAACATGAGAATAACATTTTATCAACCATTACTTTAGTCTCACATGACTAATTTTGGATTAGTCAACAACCCTAACTCGCAATAATTATAACTATGTACATGTAGTGAATAAAGATCTGGAAATGGTACACAATGTTCTTTAGTGTATTTTCTACAATTCCTCTAGATTTCACTACTTGGAACCTCTAAGAAAATGAGTTATAGAAAAAATGGCATACCTTGTTGAATTCTATCTTATTCTAGAGATCGAACGTGTAGAGAATGCCCCACACATAATATTTTCTGCAAAGATATTAAAATGGTACAAAACATACTATCGACTGTACTCTAACCAATACATTTGGTCTTACTGAGTTTGGATCTATTATGAAGAAGTTATGACGTTTTTACCTGAAACACCTATTTTAGACTAGTTTCAGGACTAGTCACAAATTCTATTTTCCATGGAGTGTAACTCCAAAAATACAACGACCCACAAGCTAAAATTTCTATCAAAGATACTTGGATATGTTTCCTCAATGACATCCAAATTTCATTGTCTGAATCATTCTAGAAAAAACATTACTGCGAAAATGGTGAGATGACCTATAAGTAACATACCTTAGAAAGCATCATCAAGATAATTTATCCTCCCTTGAATTTCGACCTTCTTTACTTCACCCTCCCTCTGAAATTTGGCTTAGTGGTCCAAACTCCCCTTCTCCCCTCGAGGCTGCGTGACCTCCCAGTCTAGGATCATTCAAATCAAGGAGTTGGATTGACTCTTCAGGCCTTTATTAGACCCCAATAAATCTACACAGGTCCACTTTTCTCCTAAGGCATAGGTCTTTTGAAACCCGCGGGCCCTTTCTCTAGCGCTCTCAACACTTTTCAATGCCTGGGTGCTAGCTCCTTCTGCTAGGCCCCTTCCTGCATGTGACCTTGAGTTGTGACCTCATGTAACCATGCAGTTGCAGAGAAGACAAAATTGGTTTGAGACCACACTGCTTTTCTCCCCGTAATTCACCTCCAGCTGCCACATATCTTTTTCAATACCACGGTTTCGATTGCGGACCGCTCTTAGTTTTTTAACATTCGAGCACTTTCTAGCCCCGCAATCAAGCATGATCGTTGATATTCAATCTTGGGGGATGTCTTTTCATCAATGGATATCGTCTACCTCTTCTTTCCTTCCTTCTCTCCGGACCACACTTTCTCATATCTTTATGACCTATCGACACATGTCCCTTTTCAAATCAATGACTATGATTGATTTCGACCTTCAGGCTTCGGGAGTTTCAACTCTCAACTCTTGCTTCCTTCCGTATTGAATTTCTCCAAAATGGAATATCTGCTGACACATGTCCTACTCAAATAGACATCCCTAGCCTCTTTAGGACTTCGAACTTCGAAAATCTCAACTCTCAACTTTTTCCAAAATGCATTTATATGAAGCTCACGATCTATTGACGCATGCCTCCCACAGATCGACGGCTCCCAGCTGCTTCGGCTATTTGGCCTTCTGTGACTTCAAAACCCAACCTTCTCTTTCTCCTGGAGCTCATGATATGTCGACATGTACCCTCTGGATCTGACAATCCATATTATCTTTGTCTCTTCGGACTTCTTTCACCCGAAGACAATGAATTTCTGCCACGTGTCCTTCTGGATCTGGCGGTCTAGATTCTCTTTGACTCATCAGGATTTGGGAGTCTCAATTCCTATGCACTCATTCATTCCAGAGTGATTTTACCCAAAGACTCAGATCTGTTGACACATACCCAACTATAAATCAACGACCATGATCTATTTTAGGTCTTCAACGTTTCTGCTCCTCCTTGTCCACAAACTTCCAAAGTTGTATATCGTGTGCAACCTATCCCTCTTGAAAAATAAACGGTCCCTAATCACTTCAGGACTTCGATAATTTAGCAAGTCTACTCCCCTATGCATACAAAGTATTAAATCTTGTGCACTTTACCTTGATCAGACGATTGCCAATCTTCTGCGCTCAAATCCAATGGTTGGGATCTATTCCTCGCACTCTCCTTTCGCTTTCCTGGACACTGATCCAATGGTGCATATTTCTCCCTACAACTGATCTACGGTTGTTGTCACTCCTCCTCCTGATATTCTTTGTTCTCCTGGACTTGGGAAAATTTCTAATTGTTCAAAGGTTTTGGTCTTTGAACCTTCTCCTGCAAAACCGGTTGAAAGGGTCTCTCCTTCTCTTTTCCTCCTGAGCTTTGATAATGAAGTTTGTATTCGACTCGGGTGCCCTCTTGCGCTCGGCCTGAAAAATTTCACTATTCCTCCTGAGCTTGTGAATCTTGGAATACGTTCACTTCTACATGCACTCCTTGCGCTGTCTCTTTTGAGATTTTGTGTACTCAAGTTCTAAGGTTTCAGTCCCTTTACTCCTTAAATGGATTCTTGTGCCTTCTCGACAACTTTTGCTCAATGTACACTTGCATAGATTATAGAGTCTTCAACAAATCGATGGGTGTATTCTTATTGGGACTCTTCTTCTTGAACTCAATAGAGAATTCTCTTTGTGCACGTTTGCGCCTTCTCGATGCCCGCCTGACAGACTCTATAGAGTTCTCAGTGAATTTGTTTCTCTATGCTTCTTCTGCATAGTTTCTCCTCTAAGGTATTCAACAACCTAGAGGCTTCCCTTGAGTTGTTATCACTCTGGTGCACCCTCCTAGCATGCTCTTTTCTGACTCCATAGAGTCTGGATGTGCACTCCTTGCGTTGGCTACAAAACCTCCAATGTTCTGTTGTGCACTCCTTGCACAGCCTAAGAAACTAGAACAATTTAGAAAACTCATGGACAGATAGTGAAGTCTATATGTTCCCTGCAGATGAAAACCTAACATACTTCTACAACATCCATTCATAAGCACAAATGACATTCATGAACACATCAATGCATACATAAAGTTCATATGCAGGAAAAACGACTTTCTTTCTATTAAGATGAATGTATGATTACAATATGTGTAGGCTGGACTATAAGAGAGTCTCAAAACTCTCTAACTCTCTCTAATAACTATTCTACCTCCTATTCAGTAACAATACTCTTCCAACAGTCTCAATTGGGCATACAATGCATGTACATATACAAGAAGGTTCCTAGGGTTCTCTACGACTACCTCTCCTATCGAAGTAACAACTAACAACTACTCAATCTCTGTTACATTAAAGTATGAGAATGAAACTCCTAGATATATCATGATCATTTAGTTTCCAAGAATTTCTCTCTTCTTCAATCATCCATTCAAAATGGATCTACAGGAAACACCAACTTTTAGATTCAATTTTTTTTTTTTAAAAGGTGCGCTATGGCGCTGGGTTTTCCCTCCACGTGGGTTTTGCTGACGATGCTCCTACATCATACTCCACTGTTGGGAAAATCATGAGCTCCTGCTCATGGATCCCTCTATCATGTTGTTGAGATGCTCGAGGGTCCCATACCTGAAATTGAAGTTGTTCATATGCTCCTTTTCCTTGTTGCTTCTGTAGGTTTTCTCTTGTCGCATATTTCTCTGATGACTACTTCATGTGTTGCTTCCAACATCAATCTCTTTATCTCCTCTATTTATTTGTCTAGCTCATCCACTATTTGGCTTTCCTCTTGCAGTATGTTTTGTTTCATATTCTCTAAATAAATTTCCAACTTAACTTGTTCGATAATATTCCTTTACATCTTTACCCTTCTCTCCAGGGCCTCCATCTCTTCACATAGATCAACAAGATCCATGCTATATGTCCCTTCCTCCTATGCTGTAGGTTCACATTCTACAATTATCTCTTGCTTAACTTCCTGGATGAAAATTTTGAGCCATTCTTGTGAATTCTCTTCTCTCTCCATTTCTTGGGCACATTGAAATGTGTGCTCTTCCTCCTTTTTACCAACCTCATCAATATGATCCTTCTTGTTATCTTCATCTCCTATGGCACTATCTGGCCACTCTATTGCAAATTCTAGTTTTGTAGTCTCACCACTGAGTTTTAACTTCCTCCTTTGACAGATTGACTTCTTTCATCTCCTCTTGTGTTGGTTCAAGTCCAACTTCCTCCAGTTGCTCTCCAAGATGGTATGCTCCTCCACCTATTTCCAACTTGACCTGTTAGATATGCCTACTATGCATATTTACCCTTCTCTCCAGGGCTTCCAGTTCCTCATACAGTTCAACAAAATCTATGTTGTTTGTTTCTTCTTCTGTTGTAGGCTCCAATGCTGCAGTCATCTCCTGTTCAGCTCCCGGGCTGAAATGTTTGAGAAATTTTGTTGAATTCTCTTCTCCTGTAATCTGCATGAATACCTATTGGAAGTTATCTTATGGTTCTGGATTGTCCAACCAATCCTCCAACATCTTCATATCTTTCTCCCATTGAGTGATCAATTCATCTGAGTGCTCCTCTTTTTCTGTTGGGACATACATTAGTGTCTTCTCCCTTTCCTCCTCTTTGACAGTCTCTGTTGGATGTATTTCTCCTGTTGCACCTGCATCACATAAACAGTTAGCTTTAAAATAATTTGGCCCCATGGCCTCTTTCTTGGATTCTTGTTGCACCACCTCCTCATGTGAAACACTTGTACTAGCCTCTGCTGGACTATTTGGGAGGAATATTTTAATTCCCCCAATGATCAGGATCCATCTATGATCCTCCTCCACTAGATCTCCTTGATGATATGAACTCTCAGTTGAGTTCATGAGAATTTCATATAGTCTCCTCTCTTCTTCTTTTCCCACCTGACAATCTAGGATTTCTCTTCTGCCCTCCTGGAAGTCTATGAGATCAACTGATCTCATATCATTGTGAATTTTCATTGTTTTCATCCTGATAGTCTATGAGATCCTCACTTGATCTCATATCATTTCCCACCTGGAAATTTGAAATTTCATATCTTCCCTCCTGCCAGTTTATGATACCTTTTACTGATCTTTGTTCCTCATCAATGAGGGTTTCTTCAACTTCTAGCTCACAAATGAAAACCAGCTCCTCCTCTGTGTCACTGAGGTTTTCAGCATGCCTCAATCACCTTCTTACTACATGTTTCTGATTTCTGGCTAACAACTTTTGAACATGCCATTTTTCCTTCATGATTAGAGGCCATTCATACCTCTAGTGTACCTTTGCCTCCTGCTGCATATTCAATTTCAGTTGTTCCATTCTTTCTCTTATCTCAATGAGATCCTTTTCAATTTCTTCTTTACTTTTCTTCTGGCGGTCTCCTTTTCGACCACGCTCATGGCCTTTAGTAGCCATCTTTTTTGTCTTCAACCCTCCTAGCTATCTACCATTTGTTGCATGCCTTGCAACAATATTTATAGAGAATCAGTACTCTATCTCTCTTCACCTGTTGTCTATAGGAGAACTTCAACTTATGATACCATTTGATGTCATTAGATTATCTCTTTTCACCTTCTCACCTCTGCCTACAATCTACAAACATAATTCATCTCTTAATACTACTTTATGTAGTTAGATTGTCTTCTCTATCTCCTTCACTTGAAATACATAGAAGAAATCAAATCTAATACCTCTTGATGGTATATGACTATCTCCTTTATCTCCTTTCCACTTTTTCCTGTTGTCTACAAGCAAAACTCATCTTTGATATCACTTGATGCAGACCCCCCTTCTCCCCTCGGGACTGCGCGACCTCCCGATCTAGGATCATTCAAATCAAGGAGTCAGATCGACTCTTCGGGGCTTTATTAGACCCCAATCAATCTAAAAAAGTCCCCTTTTCTCCTAAGGTGCAGGTCTATGAAACCTGCGGGTCCTTTCTTTAGCACTCTCGACACTTTTCAATTCACGGGTGCTAGCTCCTTCTGCTAGGCCCCTTCTTGCATGTGACCTTGAGCTGTGACCTCACATAACCATGCGATTGAGGAGAAGACAAAAGTGGTTTGAGACCACACTGATTTTCTCCCCGCAATTCACCTCCAGCTACCACGTATTCCTTTGCTAATACGACAGTTTCGATTGCGGCCCACTCTCATATTTTAAATGTTCGAGTGTTTTCTGGCCCTGCAATCAAGAGTTACCATTGATCTTCAATCTCAGACGATGACTTTTGATCAATGCCTACCATATGTCTCTTGTTTCCTTCCTTCTCTCTGGAGCACATGTTCTCAGATATTTATGACCTATCGATGCATGTCCCTTTTCAAATCAATGACTATGATTGATTTCTCCCTTCGAGATTTGGGAGTTTCAACTCTCAACTCTTGCTTCCTTCCATAATGACTTTCTATGAAATGGAATATCTTATTACACTTGTCCTCCTCAAATTGACAACCCTAGCCACTTTGGGACTTTGGACTTCAAAAATCTCAACTCTTAACTTTTTCCTAAATGCTTTTATCTGAATCTCGTGATCTTTTGACGCGTGTCTCATGCAGATCAATGACTCCCATCTTCTTCGACTATTCAATATTTGGAAATTTCAAAAATCCACCTTCTCTTTCTCCTGGAGCTCAAGATCTGTCGACACGTACCCTCTCGATCTGATAGTCCACATTCTCTTTGACTCTTCGGGCTTCTTTCACCCGAAGACAAGGGATTTCCGCCATGCATCCTTCTGGATCTGATGGTCTAGATTCTCTTCGGATCTTTAGGCTTCAAGAGTCTCAATTCCTAGGCACTCATTCCTTTCATAGTGATTTCACCCAAAGAATCAGATCTTTTGACATGTACCCTCCTGGCAATCAACATCTAAGATCTATTTTGGGTCTTCGACGATTATGCTCCTCCTTGTCCACAAACGTCTAAAGTTGTAGATCATGCACCACTTGTCGCTCTTGACAAATGAATGGTCCCTAATCACTTCAGGACTTCGAGACTTTAGCAAGTTTTCTCCCCTATGAAAACAAAGGATTAAAGCTCGTTCACTTTACCTTGTTCAGATGACTGTCGATCTTCTGCGCTCAAATCCGATGGTTGGGATCTATTCCTACTCATGCTCTCCTTTCTCTTTCCTAGACACTGATCTAACTATCCAGATTTCTCCCTGTAGCCGATCTGACGGTTATTGTCACTCCTCCTCCTGAGTTTCTTCATTTTCCCAGACTTGGGAAAATTTCTAAGTGTTCAAAGGTTCTGGTCTTTGAACCTTCTCCTGTGAAACTGGTTGAAAGGGTCTCNTCTTATGGTTCTGGATTGTCCAACCAATCCTCCAACATCTTCATATCTTTCTCCCATTGAGTGATCAATTCATCTGAGTGCTCCTCTTTTTCTGTTGGGACATACATTAGTGTCTGCTCCCTTTCCTCCTCTTTGACAGTCTCTGTTGGATGTATTTCTCCTGTTGCACCTGCATCACATAAACAGTTAGCTTTAAAATAATTTGTCCCCATGGCCTCTTTCTTGGATTCTTGTTGCACCACCTCCTCATGTGCAACACTTGTACTAGCCTCTGCTAGACTATTTGGGAGGAATATTTTAATTCCCCCAATGATCAGGATCCATCTATGATCCTCCTCCACTAGATCTCCTTGATGATATGAACTCTCAGTTGAGTTCATGAGAATTTCATACAGTCTCCTCTCTTCTTCTTTTCCCACCTGACAATCTAGGATTTCTCTTCTGCCCTCCTGGAAGTCTATGAGATCAACTGATCTCATATCATTGTGAATTTTCATTGTTTTCATCATGATAGTCTATGATATCCTCACTTGATCTCATATCATTTCCCACCTGGAAATTTGAAATTTCATATCTGCCCTCCTGCCAGTTTATGATACCTTTTACTGATCTTTGTTCCTCATCAATGAGGGTTTCTTCAACTTCTATATCACAAATGAAAACCAGCTCCTCCTATGTGTCACTGAGGTTTTCAGCATGCCTCAATCACCTTCTTACTACATTCTTCTGATTTCTGGCTAACAACTTTTGAACATGCCATTTTTCCTTCATGATCAGAGGCCATTCATACCTCTAGTGTACCTTTGCCTCTTGCTGCATATTCAATTTCAGTTGTTCCATTCTTTCTCTTATCTCAATGAGATCCTTTTCAATTTCTTCTTTACTTTTCTTCTGGCGGTCTCCTTTTCGACCACGCTCATGGCCTTTAGTAGCCATCTTTTTTGTCTTCAACCCTCCTAGCTATCTACCATTTGTTGCATGCCTTGCAACAATATTTATAGAGAATCAGTACTCTATCTCTCTTCACCTGTTGTCTATAGGAGAACTTCAACTTATGATACCATTTGATGTCATTAGATTATCTCTTTTCACCTTCTCACCTCTGCCTACAATCTACAAACATAATTCATCTCTTAATACTACTTTATGTAGTTAGATTGTCTTCTCTATCTCCTTCACTTGAAATACATAGAAGAAATCAAATCTAATACCTCTTGATGGTATATGACTATCTCCTTTATCTCCTTTCCACTTTTTCCTGTTGTCTACAAGCAAAACTCATCTTTGATATCACTTGATGCAGACCCCCCTTCTCCCCTCGGGACTGCGCGACCTCCCGATCTAGGATCATTCAAATCAAGGAGTCAGATCGACTCTTCGGGGCTTTATTAGACCCCAATCAATCTAAAAAAGTCCCCTTTTCTCCTAAGGTGCAGGTCTATGAAACCTGCGGGTCCTTTCTTTAGCACTCTCGACACTTTTCAATTCACGGGTGCTAGCTCCTTCTGCTAGGCCCCTTCTTGCATGTGACCTTGAGCTGTGACCTCACATAACCATGCGATTGAGGAGAAGACAAAAGTGGTTTGAGACCACACTGATTTTCTCCCCGCAATTCACCTCCAGCTACCACGTATTCCTTTGCTAATACGACAGTTTCGATTGCGGCCCACTCTCATATTTTAAATGTTCGAGTGTTTTCTGGCCCTGCAATCAAGAGTTACCATTGATCTTCAATCTCAGACGATGACTTTTGATCAATGCCTACCATATGTCTCTTGTTTCCTTCCTTCTCTCTGGAGCACATGTTCTCAGATATTTATGACCTATCGATGCATGTCCCTTTTCAAATCAATGACTATGATTGATTTCTCCCTTCGAGATTTGGGAGTTTCAACTCTCAACTCTTGCTTCCTTCCATAATGACTTTCTATGAAATGGAATATCTTATTACACTTGTCCTCCTCAAATTGACAACCCTAGCCACTTTGGGACTTTGGACTTCAAAAATCTCAACTCTTAACTTTTTCCTAAATGCTTTTATCTGAATCTCGTGATCTTTTGACGCGTGTCTCATGCAGATCAATGACTCCCATCTTCTTCGACTATTCAATATTTGGAAATTTCAAAAATCCACCTTCTCTTTCTCCTGGAGCTCAAGATCTGTCGACACGTACCCTCTCGATCTGATAGTCCACATTCTCTTTGACTCTTCGGGCTTCTTTCACCCGAAGACAAGGGATTTCCGCCATGCATCCTTCTGGATCTGATGGTCTAGATTCTCTTCGGATCTTTAGGCTTCAAGAGTCTCAATTCCTAGGCACTCATTCCTTTCATAGTGATTTCACCCAAAGAATCAGATCTTTTGACATGTACCCTCCTGGCAATCAACATCTAAGATCTATTTTGGGTCTTCGACGATTATGCTCCTCCTTGTCCACAAACGTCTAAAGTTGTAGATCATGCACCACTTGTCGCTCTTGACAAATGAATGGTCCCTAATCACTTCAGGACTTCGAGACTTTAGCAAGTTTTCTCCCCTATGAAAACAAAGGATTAAAGCTCGTTCACTTTACCTTGTTCAGATGACTGTCGATCTTCTGCGCTCAAATCCGATGGTTGGGATCTATTCCTACTCATGCTCTCCTTTCTCTTTCCTAGACACTGATCTAACTATCCAGATTTCTCCCTGTAGCCGATCTGACGGTTATTGTCACTCCTCCTCCTGAGTTTCTTCATTTTCCCAGACTTGGGAAAATTTCTAAGTGTTCAAAGGTTCTGGTCTTTGAACCTTCTCCTGTGAAACTGGTTGAAAGGGTCTCATCTTCACTTTTCCTCCTGAGCTTTGATAATGAAGATTGTCTTCGAATCGGATGCACACTTCCGCTCTACATGTAAACTTTCTCTATTCCTCTTGATCTTGTGAATCTTGGAATACGGTCACTTCTTCTTGCACTCCTTGCATTGTCTCTCTTGATCTTTTTGTTACTCAAGTTCTAAGGTTTCAGTCCCTTTACTCCTTAAAGGGATTCTTGTGCCTTCTCAACAACTTTTTCTCAATGCACATTGGCAGAGCTTACAAAGTATTCAACAAATCCATGGGTGTATTTTTATTGACACTCTTCTTCTTGAACTCGACATAGAGCTCTCTTTATGCACACTTGCACTTGCTCAATGCCCGCCTAGAAGGGCTCTACAAAGTTCTCAATGACTCTATTTCTATGTCCTTCTTTTTCACAATTTCTCCTCTAAGGTATTCAATGGCCTAGAGGCTTCCATTGAGTTTTTATCACTCTGGTGCGCCCTCCTGCCACACTCATTTTTTACTCCACATAGTCCGGATGCACACTCCTTGTGTTGGCTAAAGAACCTCCAATGTTATGTTGTGCACTCCTTGCACAACCTAAGAACCTAGAACAATTTAGCAAACTCACAGATAGATAGTGAAGTCTATCTATTCCCTACATATGAAAACCTAACATACATCTACAACATCCATTCATAAGCACAAATGACATTTTTGAACACATCAATGCATACAGACTGTTCATATGCATAAAAAAATTCTTTCTTTCTATTAAGATGAATGTCTAATTACATATGTGTACGTTGGACTGTAACAAAGCCTCAACTCTCTCTAACTTTCTCTAATAACTATTCTACCTCCTATTCAGTAACAATACTCTTCCAACAACCTCAATTGGGCATACAATGAATCTACGTATACAAGAAGGTTCCTAGGGTTCTCTATGACTACCTCTCTTATCGAAGTAACAACTAACAACTACTCAAGCTCCGTCACATTAAAGTCTGAGAGTGAAACTCCCAGATCTCTCGTGATAATTTAGTTTTTGAGCATTTCTCTTTTCTTCAATCATCCATTCAAAACAGATCTATAGGAAAATCCAGCTTTTAGATTCTAAAAAAGTTAAAAAGGTGTGATATGACACTGAGTTGTCCCTCCACGTGGGTTTTGCTGGCGATGGTCCTACATCACTTAGATATCCTTTAGTTACCTCAGTCACTTGTAGTTATTCAATATTCTCAAGTGTGATTAAAAATGAGAGACCCTTGCCTCTTATTTATACTTTCATGTAGCTTCCTCACGGGGTTACCTTCTAACCATTTTAACCCACTTTCCTTATTTTAGGGATAACCCACTTCTAGCCACTTGTCCACTTAGTAATTTCTCCATTAAATTTATTATTTAAATAATTTATTTTGTATCCACTTTGACTTATAGTACACTCATCAGTTCACTTTATTACACTTTCTTATTTAAATAATTTCTTCTTTTCAACCACTTTGACTACTTTGACCTTTTGGGGCTTCTAGATGACTCATGAGGGTTCTCCAACTTCACATATACATAACTCTATAGCCGTGAGGAGTTATGTGATGTTCCAAATTCCACTGGAAATGGCATGACATGTACTATCCATGTAGAATAGTCTTGCCTACAAATATATCAAAACTCATACCATTATACATCAAACAAACTTGGGTCCATTACCCAAACCTTTGTGCTACCAGAATTTTCTACTGGATTTTCTTCAAGGGTTTAATCAATGACAACCAACTCAATTAATCAACAATATCCCCCTTTGGCATTGATGGAAAAAGTCTGATGCAATATTGAATTCCTATCACTCATTCTCCCCTTGAAACCATGCATTTGTTCTCTTTATCCAATTATTTACCTTTGCATATGATAAATCCCTCCCCCTTTATCATCAATGGAAAAGGTATCTTTCCATCTGGGGATACTCCCTCTGACTGAACTCTCCCTAAAACTGATCTCCCAACCTGATCTATCCTCTTTATGGTGCTTCCTCTTGTAAATCTAAGACATATAAGATAAGCATTCAATAACATTCATTTTGGAGTAGAAATTACTCTGAGTCTCTCCCGAAGATAATCAAAGGATTCCTTTGGAAGAAATTTTGTAAAGATGTCTGCCACTCGTTCTTTTGTGCCCACATATTCAACTCTATTGTTCTTCTCTGCAACCTATTCCCTTAGAAATCGATACTTTATTGGAATTTTCTTCGTCTTGGAGTGAATCACCGGGTTCTTTGAGATACTGATGGTGCTTGTATTATCACAATAGATTGGAATGAGCTCTTCATACTCAACCTGTATATCTGTCAAAGCTTTTTTCATCCATAGAACATGAGTACAACATCCTGTTGTTGCAATATACTTTGCTTCGTTTGTAAATAAAGAGATAGATGGTTGTTTCTTGCTTAGCAAAGATACTAAATACTCACACAAGTAGAACGATGCTCCATTGTTTCTTTGTCGATCATCAATGCAACCTACCCAATATGCATCTTTGTAGGTAATAAGTGATAGATAATTTCCTTTTGGATACCATAAATCAAAATATTTTTCTCCTTTGAGATATCTCAAAATCCTCTTCACTGCTAATACATGTGATTCCTTTGGTGATACTTGAAATCATGCCACCCATCCAACTTCCTTCATTACATCTAGTCTGGGTGTTGTCACATATAGTAAGCTACCAATCATTGACCTATATTTCCTTTGGTTTGTAGACTTTGAATCATCATCTTTTCTCAACTTGCAACTAGTTTCCATAGGAGTGGTAACTGGTTTGCAATCTTCCATTCCAAACCTCTTTAGCATTTATCTGATATACGTAGTTTGAGAAATAAAAATTCCTCAATTGCTTTGATGTATCTGAAGACCTAGAAAGAAGGATAGTTCTTTTAATAATGACATTTCAAATTCATTTTTCATTTCCTTTGCAAATTCCTAGCTTAACCTTGATGTAGAGGTTGATGTCTGCACTTCCTTTTCTTGAACCCTTCTTCATTTTTTGCTTCTTCTATGCAAAGTTGTTCCACTGACTCATTTTCTTATTCTTATAATTCTCATCCACTTGTTTCATCAATTGTTACATTGATTCTTTCCACAACTTTGTT
>JZKD02S2290798.1:0-25664 GCA_000966675.3 Picea glauca
CTATGTGTTGCAAACTGATCCTTTTGCTTTAAACACATAACATTTACATTGCAAATAATTTCAAGTATTTCAAGTCTTCTTCAATTTTAGATCACATTTAATGGGCCTTCAACAACAATGTTGTGTTGAATGTGAAGAAGAGATACATTTCATTTGAGATAGACATAATGCATGTGATTGCACCATTAGATCTAAATGAGGGTGACAGATACAATGATCCCATGAATGAGGATGCACAAAGCTCTATTATTGAAAATATCTACCAGATCACGGGGCACAAGGAAGATTGTATCAATCCCACGACAGATGGGGAGTTGATTTGGTGAATCATGAAGTCATATGATATTGATTTAGAGGATTCCATGGAGAGGTGGTAACATAATCTATATGAGGCCTCTACACAACGATGTGCATAGATAATGAAAGAAGTGAGATGGATTGGCTTTGAATTATGTGATGCTCCGAGGTTTGATGGGACTGGGTTGGTAGAATAATTCTTAGCACAGATGGAGAAAATTGTCTCAGGAGATCGAAGGGTTTAGGCCATGGATGTCGTAGTATGAGGAACACCTGTGCACGTGTGGGAAACACACCACACAAATATACAAGATTGGGCACAGGTGGTTGAATTTAGAAAGGTCAGATTATATCCCATTTCTAACTTCGAACTAGCCAATCAGTATAAAGGTACTAAATATCCTCAGGAGAATATTTTCTACTGCGAACAACATTGGATTACCAAGAATATCATGCATACCCAATGGGTCCATCGGTTCATCCATACTATGGATATGGTTCCAAGGATCTAATACATTCAGGAGGAACTCAAGAGGTAGATAGTCGATTGGGTTCATGTAAGTGCACAATTTTGTTCAACGTTCAACTTCATGACTGAAGCTCCTACCTAAAAGGAGGCACTCCTCCATATGTTCTATGTATTGGTGGGGTCCTATGTAGTATATCCAGACTCCATGTGGTTGGTCATGGCCCGTCCTTTTAGCCCCCATTTCAAAATAGTATTTTCTTGTATGGCTACAGTCGACTGCCCCTTGATGTTGGTAACTCTTCATCATGTCGATCATTTATGATCTCAGTTCGTATGCAACCATCTTGGGTTGGATCTGCTAGGACACGTGATCTATGGGAGCTACTATCCTCTCTTACCCCTTTTTATATCATGTAAAAGTGTTGGTCTTTGTAAAGGTTGTCACACCTATGTATAAGACACTTATTTTATGCCTAAGCATGGATCCTTGTCTTATGTTATATTCATCACACTTTGGCCATCTATTATTAGAGACAATCGATTTAATGTTTCTCAAGGTAGTCTCACAGTTCTCAAGGAAATGCATGTATCTCGAGGCATTCGTCATATCCTTCGAGGCATATTTCGACTATTAATTTGTATATGGACATCCTCTACACATGCCATGTTCGAGATTCCAAAGCACCCTCATTTTTCATCTCTTTTGGAGATGTTCCTTGCATGATTCGAGGGTTGACACACACATGTGGTCTTTATGACAAACATCAGGGTGTTTTTGGTGATTATTTGACTTGGAGAGGCATCTTCCTTGCCTTGTGGAGCATCTTTACTTGATTTGAGGGCTTGGTCATACCTTGGAGGTCCTTTTGAGAATTCCTTGAGCATGTTTTGAGGGGGATGTCCATTTTTAAGGTCCTTCTCCACCTTTTCATGAGGTAGTTCCACTTGGAGGAGCTAGATGTTGGTACCTTGCTTGGTTGGGAAAATACTTCACCATGTTTTGAGGCCTCCATATCACTTTTTCCTTGGAACCTTGGAATGGAGAAGCAAATCAACCCCCTTCTTTGTGGGACATCCTCCTCTCGTGAGGGTTTTATGTACATGTGGCATCATTTGATTATGTATTGAATTACTCTCCTTATTTGTGTGGATGACAAGTATTTTTCTTAGTCTCCTGGGATAATTTTAGGGAGAAAGAATTAATAAAGAATGAGAAGGATGTAGAAGCCTTCTCTATTAAAAAGGCTCTCCTCTCGTTCCAATTTGTTTTGAATTGTTGGATATAATTTGTGATTGCAATTAATAGAGGATCTATCGTTTGAGGTTTTGGTTTCAATTCTTGGAGCTTTTTCTTTCTTGGTTATATTATTGGTGCATTAAAGATTTGTTATAGTGATTCAAGACTTCTACCAACTCTTAATATCAATCCAATTGAATGGTTACTATACCACCTGGAGAGGATACATTTTAGGGTTTGTTCCTTCCTTCTTCTCTTGTTGGCTTGGGTAAGTGCTTAATCCGTTGTTTTTTTTTTCCTCTTGGTTCGTTGGCAAGGGTTTAAAGTATTTTTTTCATGTTATAGTTGAAGTTTTTCTTGAAGTTTTTTTCCTTCGAGGAATCCCTTCTTGTAGGGAATGGGTCCTCTTATCTTATCTTGATTAGGTTGAGATTATTCTACCCTTAGGGTCCTAATCTCTTATCCTAATCCTTAATATAGAAGTGACCAATTTTTAGAGGGGCATACTTCTTGACCCCATAAGCCCTGATTGGACATAAAAAAGCACTAGTCCTATATCCAACAACCAACCAACAATCCCTAAAAAACAAAAACAAAAAATTGTTTTTTTTTTTATTATTATTAACAAATCTAATGATGAAAGTCAAAGAAAATTGTTTATTTAGATTTATTTTATTTTCTAGTGTAAAGTTAAACAATTATTTCATTTCCTAGACAAATTTATCCTAGGGTTCATTCTTAATTGTTGATCTATAACCCTAAGGGGACAAGCTGACCCTATTGGATTGAACTTTAAGGTGTTATATAACATTTTGTGGGTTGATTTAAGGTGATTCTTAAATCTGTAAATTAAACTGTAGCATTACAAATTAGATTTGGTGAAACCCCGAGGCCAAGGTTTGGTATTTCAAGGTGTTTTCTTTCTTATTCCTAGACTCTATTTCATTTGTATATTATTTACCAAGCTCATATTACATATCTAGAGGTGATCCTAATTTCTATTGTGCTAATAATTGCTTATCATTTACTTAGAGGTTTAATTCGGTGAATTCCAAGTGCTAACTTGTGAAACCCTAGGGGGATTCACCATCCATTTTACAAGTTCTTGCTTAGTTAATGTTTATGTATCTTTAGAACTTGTCTCTAACACTTGTTTGGAATTTTTTTTGTATAGAAGACCTATTTCCCAAGTGGAAGCATCCAAGAAATATTGATCTCTTATGCTTAATCTCTCTTTCTTGGATGGTAGTTTTGTGATCTAAATCTGAAATTTTTGCATTTTTTATTCTTAAATCAGATTTAGAATTGAAAGGAAAGTCATAATATTGTCCTCTCTTAGCATATAATCAAGTGGTAAACACAAGTGCTCATTGGACCTTTGATTTATGCAAATTGTCTCCACTCTTTGTGCCTTAAAGTAGCTTGAAGTTGTTCTAACCTCTTGTGAATTTTG
This sequence comes from Picea glauca, assembly GCA_000966675.3. Lineage (NCBI taxonomy): Eukaryota > Viridiplantae > Streptophyta > Pinopsida > Pinales > Pinaceae > Picea > Picea glauca. The sequence goes on from JZKD02S2290798.1 coordinate 3,457, forward strand.
TTTGTTGACTAATAAACTTAAATGCTAATATGAAATTGTTGATATCATTTATCATACACATCAAATTAAGCACACACATCCACTAGCTCCCGAACTTTCTTTGAAGAGGATTTTTTTGTTCATGCAATTGTTTCTAGTTGAATATCTTTAGAGCATTGGAATCATTGATTGGAATCCTAATGCATAGTCATGTTACATATATTGTGGACCCATTAAAGTAAATCATATAATTGCATGGTTTTATTTCACTTAAATAGGTTTACTTTCATTATCTGGGATACCCCCAGTGGATTCTAGGAGTCTGTCTAAAGTGTAGGGGAAAGTGTGTTAAGGTGACAGTGGTGCACTTCCCATCTTATTGCCCCAATTAGCACCTACGTTGGGACTTTTCACAAGGGTACTAGTTCAGGTGGTAACAAAATCCATTATAAAGACAAAGAACCCAAGTGAACAAGAACATACTTGAGGATGGAAGCTCCATTCTCACTTAAATTTTCATGAATAAGACTTTACCCATTTTGTGTAATGAAGTTGGTGTAGCTTGTTTTGAGTTTGAAATTGTTTCATTACAACTATGGGTACATTTTTTTTTTGTGACAAAAGAACTAATTCCTCCAGTACCATGATCACTAGAATGACAAATTTCCTATAGGATTGCATGTTTTGATTGTGTTTATTAGCACTCATTTCCTAATTGTATCTTTGGTTTCATAAGCTACAATGATTTTTCGCTTTATTTGAAAGTTGTATGTAATTATGCAATTTACTTTTTTGTGTCCAATATTTCCAATGTTCTATACAATGTCAATGCATATTTAAAAAAATCTAACAAATTTTCATGTTGGATCTTTATTGCTAATATGCCTGACTATCAATAATGAAGATTTTTATTAAATATGACAATAGTTGTGGTGAGTTGAAGAATTGCAACAATAAAGGTTGTTGAATCCCAAAGGAAGGTACTTAAATTATCAACCAGAAGAATCGTAGAGTTGTCAAGTGTCGTGTAAAATTTATGAAGCCATCAATGGTAAAAAGGGTTATAGAATTGATTGTATTACTTTATTTTAAGGAATGAAAGATGCATGTGTTTTGCATGCAACTTTCCTATAACAAGGGTTCTAGTGTTCTACAACATAAGTCATCCAAGCATAAAATGCCTTTGGCTCATTGGTTGGTGATACAAAACCCTATTATTCCTTCAAACCGAAACCATGTTGTTGAAAGTAAAATAAATTATTCAAAACTCAATGGCATGGAAAAGAACTAGCTTTTATAGAGTAAATTCAATGCTTTGGAAACAAACCTAATCTACAGTGTGCTAAACAAAACAACAGTTCCTCTTTCTAACCATGAGTCATTGGTGTGCTAGTGAAAGGATAATCACAACAAAATATATATTCTAACTACAGAATTGAAGACAACAATGCAATGAAATACAATGCAAATGCAAAGACACGTACAAAGGTGCATTCATAGGTAGCCTCTTCAAGTGAGTGTTGCTTAAATAGGATTGGAAAATCCCTTCTTAAAGAACTTAGGTTGTCTCGAAAGAATAACAATCTTTTATTTCAATAGCAAACTTCAAAAATAAACTCGAATCTACAACTCTCTAATCCTACTCGTATGCAACTACAAAATCAACCATTGTCTATGCTAACTCAAGTTGTTGATGAGTATATTTAAACCAAAGAGGCCTTGGATTCCTCATAATTATTGAGTAAATCCAAAGATACGTACTAATTATATTACCCCTATGATCGTTAACTTCTTCTTCATCAGTTATGGCGACTTATTGAGGAACTTGATTCTAGGGTACATGATCCTCCTTCGGTTCGAGCACAAATGGTCTATTGAAGAGCTCATAAAACCACTCTTCCTCTTGGTTGACTTCCTTGATGGGATATTGTGTAGTGTGTTTCCATTCCCTGTATTCTTAAGATGGAGAGTCATGGAATGTGCACTTTTTAGCTCGTGGGCAGAAGTTTCAGTTGGAGCAGAGGTAGAAGTCGCCCATTTTCTCTTGAAAGCAATCATTCAATTGCTCATATCCTGTACCAATTGTAATACAATTGACATGTCATTTTGTTTGACAAATTCTTCAACATGAAGCCATGTTCTTTCCAAATGTTCCTCAAATTCTAAACAAGCTGGTAATGCAAATCCCATACTATTAGCATTCTTTTCCTTTAGCTTGAGATGATAGGCAGAAGGAAAGGTGTTATAGTAGTGCATTAATCTAGCGTGATTATGAGGTTTGATGATTTATGGAATTTGATTGTATAATTTGGTGAAACACAAATATAAATATTTAATAGTCCCACCTTTATTGTAGACAAGATTGTTGTAATGTCTAAGCAAATATGTCGGACTTTGAGGTTGTCCATAGGTAGATTTGAACCAATATGATAATTCAGCCCAAGTTGAGAAGATCTTGGATGGTAATTCAAAGAAATCAGTCATAGCTTTCCCTTCCAATGAATTGACAAAAAGTCTCATACAAGTATCATTTTCATTTGCTCCAATATTATGGCATGCACTTGAAAAAGAAATAAGATGTTCATTAACTGAAATAGTGTAGTTACCAGAAAAAATATGCAAATGATCTTTGAATTTAGGAAGAGGTGTAGAGACTGGAGATAAATCTAAAGGAGAAGACATATTCCATGGAGTAGCATTTGCATATTCTTCAAATTTGAATAAATCGTATTGTTTGATGACCTTAGCAGGATGTGTAGTTGACACAACAAGATTGTAGTGAATGTACATGCTTCTTATTAGAGAAGAAGTCGAAGCTTGTGATGAAGTGCATCCACTTGTACTACCAGATCCACCAAATGAATTCAATGTGGGTTTCCAAGGAGGAAATGATATTAAAATGATTGTTACTTCATATGAAGAATCTGAAGAAAAAAAAAATCTTCTAAGCTTTGGCTGAAGATTCTCTAAAACTTCCTTTTTCCTTCCTATTTCAAAGAAAGGATTGAATTTGAGAGATTGGCCCCTTAACCATCTTGATAGACAAGTTTGAGTGGTCATAAGACAATAAACTATTGAGGAGGATTATTTTGAGCTTTCCTTTGAAGGGATTCTCTTTGATCTTGAATCTCAATATCACGGGTTATAATCTCGCAACAATGTTTAAGTTCTTCACGGGTACAAGAAGTTTTTAAAATAAAATAAAAAATACAAGATGCAATATTTCTTTGATCAGGAAACCTCAAGTTAGGTTGTTGTCGGGAAGGCAAATTCATTAATCAACAATAATAAAAATAAAAATAAAAAATAAAGAAAAAAAACTAGAGAGTAGAATTACTCCCTAGTATGGTCACCAAATAAATGTTGAGGCGAGGAAGGACTTGATGGTGTAGGAGGTTGTCTCTGATGAATCTGAACTGACATAAATGGCAGGTTGCTTTCCTCTACTTGTCTTTGGCTCAATAGCTAAAGTTTTATAATTCTTCGATAGATAAACATAATGTACATGTGAGGCAACATAAGCAACATGTTGAGTAGGATGTAAAGGAGGAGGAGGAGGAGGAGGGAGTGGCAGTGACATAATGGGCCAATGACCTTCGCCAGAGGGAGGATTAATAGCCACATTATCACAACCATCATTGGTTGGTGGCACATGGGGTTGCATAAGGGATTGCTCATGAAATTTTGTAATACTTGGGTGAGGCTGAAGGGGAGGTCTAACTGTGGATGAGGGGGCTAGAAGGTAGGGTGGCCCGCAAGGTTTAAATCACCAGTTTGGACCAATTGGTTAAACTCCTCATAATTAGCATAAAAATGGATGCAAAACCTCATCCTTTTTATTTCTACCTCTTTTCCCAAATGCATTGGGAATTCCTCCTTTGTGTCCTCTATTGCCCCTGTTACCAGAGCGGTTGTTGCTTATGCTGAAGAAACACATCGAAATATTCGTCAATGATCAAATTAGTATACATAAATCACAATATGTTAATCATCAAATACCATTTTTCCTTAAACATAATTTAATAATGGCTCTGAACTAACCAGTTAATCTAGCATACTAAGGGAAAAATGAAAGGAAATAAGGAAAACAAGGAAGAATATCGCAATTGTCCTTTCTATGATTGTTGTCCAAAACATTATTCAAAATGTAAACCTTTACTATAGTGTCACTGATCTCATTGAACATGGGGAAGTGAATGTACATGGAATTATAATGATAAGGAGTAATGAAAAAGGGACTTGTAATTTATGGAAAATGAATTAGATGACAGGAATGCATGATAATGTTCATAGTCCATATCAATTCTTCTTACAACTTATCCCATTTACAATCTAGATAAAGTTCATATCAGCATGCTCTATAAACCATTGTCTACTATATTTTATGCATGTCAACACATCATGTGCTTCATTCAAATTACATCAATTGTTCAAGCATTAAGAGCATGTATATATCATCTTACTAGCAGATCTCCTATTTTGAAGTTTTTCTACTTATATAATAGGGGGAGAAAATGTTTGGAATTAAATGAAACACGATTCGGGACTTTCAGGAATGATGTATGAAAAATGAGATGTTATGTAAGGATTTGGTCCTGTTTATGAAAGAAAAGAAAAAAACAACTTTTAATTATGTACATCAAAACTTCCTTTTCTTTTTCAAAACGCGCATTATACTTTTATCTGACAGTTTTGAAATCATCCTATCATATTTTATCAATATCTCTTTCAGTTGTCAAAACTCATGAATGGCATGTATTATTATCAAATAATTAAATGATCAGAGTACAAGTTGCTCAACAAAAGTGCAACTCTTAGACCACATTAATTGTACTAATTAAAACTTCAAAGAGAGGTCATGATCAACATAAGCACATAGTTCAAAAATAGTCATAATGTTGTAGCATGTCAAACCATAGTCACAAAAAGAACATTATCAAGAGAGAATGTATTAAAACGTGACAATTTCGTGGATAACCAAAGTTCAAAATATAGCAAAATAGCCAAACTATATATCATTTCTTAAAGATCAGAGTTTGTTAACTAGGACTCGAACTCGAAATACTATGTTTGGTTACCAAAACAATAGTTTCTTGTTGACTCTGCATCTCAATCGGAAACTATCACCATTCAAATATTGTTATGAGTTCAAAATCAATAATTAGACAAATAATATTTGTCAAAACCTTTGACTCAAATTCGAATTGAATCTAAAAAGCCCATTTATGTGATAAAAAAAACCATGCTTAGTTATGAGAAGGACTAGCTCTTATCAATTCATAAATTCAGTCGACGACCAAAGGTTTGGAGTTCGAAACTTTTATCTGTTTTGACAATAACGCCATTAAGAAAAAAAGCATGTGCAAGAATGTATCCATAAATGGTCACGAGTTCGAAAGTCGACATCAATTAAGAGCCTTTGTTGGCCATAAAACCCAAACAAAACAATCTAAACACATTATCTACCATTAGAATACAGATTGAGATCGCGAGTTCAAAACCAAATTTTGACCCAACAAAAAATTTCAATACTAGTCATAACTCTTATACAACCATGACTTATGCCAATTGAACAAGGCTAGGTGCAAATATGTGCATGTGAATACAACCTTTTCAAGCCATAATTTTTTAATAACTCAAGACCCATATTCAAAATGAAAAGCCTATATCAAAATCATATTTTCAAATTGGAATATTGGACAACAAAGGAAAGACTATGAAATCTTGAACCCAGGTCATAATTTCATTAAACTCCAAATGGGTTTACTCCAACAACCATATTGATAAAAAGAAATGGACAGTGAAAAGGATGGAGCGAAGAAATATTCATCACAAACTAACCATTTCATAAACCCTTGAACCATTAATTGATTAAGAACGAAAAGCAGGGGAAAAAAGAAGCATACTCAACAACCAGTCAAGAAATAGAGCCATTAATAAACTAACACTATGCAAAATGTATGCAAGTGATGCTCAACAAGCTAATATTTGCATACTTGGGCTTGATTTATTTTTATACCAATGCTTATGGACAAAAATGGTTGTTGCAACCACTAGGAACATAGTTTCCACACCAAGCTCGAGCTTTGCCTCTCCACAACAACAACCAAATGAAATGACCAATGCCCAAGGTAGAGTAAATGGCGGTATACACGAGACTGTGGAATTAATTACCACATCCTTGCAAATTAATTGCATGGCCATCCCATCACATCATCCTCCAAACAAACTCAAATGTGCATGCCACTCGTCACTTCAAACAATTCACATAAGCCATCAACATATACCCAATACGACATACAACCAATTGCAATCTTATACCAAAAATGAAGTAAGCACATAACCATGCGCTACATCAACTTCAAATCTCTTTACAAATTGCTCATCAAACTTGTCACTTCATAATAACTAATCAAGTTTTCACCCATACGAATAAGCTAGGGTTTACTCAATTGCATTTTTCAACCATATGCCATGTACACCAAAGTTTCATGCTATATAATAACCAAAACTTTGTAATATTCAAAAAAACATATGTGCCACTTATATGTCAAACTTTTTTTTCCTTTTGACTTGAAACTTATGTCATTCCATCACATAACCATTTATTACAACATATAACCATTATGAACATGTTAACATGATACACCATATTTTATAGTGAGGTCTTATGTATGAAGAACCCATGTAGTATAAAAAATCATGCCTCCACCGATTACAACTCATCCTTATTTGCATGTATAAGAATGATTACAACCTTTTTTATATGTGCAATCAAGAATAGTGCAGATCAAATAGTCTTCATGTTTCATAAGTGATATGTCAACAAGCTAAATAATGGCGAGAAACAACCATTACTGCTAAGAATTCAACTGAAGTGAATCAACCCATGCCAATAATCATGTCATAACTTTTTGAACCTTCATCATAGTGATGCAGATATGTATGTATGTTGATGGAAATGATTGAAAATAACATTTATGTGTTTTTTATTGGGGACCCCACCTATTAATATTATATCATAGTATAAGTAAATAGGCCTTGCAATCGTTTGTAGGATTTTTAACAAGTGACGCGATTTCGAGTCAACATAAGGCTTCTTAAGTTAGAGACACAACATCGTGAATTTGTCATTTGAAGAGAAAACAATACTGCTTCTCGGAAATAAGCACACTAAAAATAGGTTTAATGTGATTAGCTATTATCTTAGCAATAAGTTTATTAATCAAATTACAATAGGAAATCAACCTAAAGTATTCAAAGGGGGAGGGATCTTGATTTTTTGGGATAAGAGTCAGATAAGTGGAGTCGAGATACCCCCCAATATTACCATATATTTGGGATTCTTTTTCTACTTTCAATAGATCCCCTTTGATGAGCTCATAAAAAACTAAATAGAACTCAACCATGAGACCATCTGAACCAAGACTCTTACATTTTTTAAAAGAAGATAATGTGTCAAATATTTCCTTCTCAGAGATCTCATCAATTAAGGACGCATTCGTTTCCTCTGTAAAAGATTTCAGGAAAATGTCTATAAATTAAAGAATCTATGAGATAGGACAGTCAGCTAGAGCCTTGAAGAAATTAGAGAAAAAGTTTTTACATGCTTTCGCTATCTCACCAAACTCATATACCTTTCGCCCTTTCTAGTCCTTTATTTCCCAAATGGAATTAATCATCCTTTGATAGATTGCAAAATTGTGGAAGGATTCAGTATTATTATCCCCTTTGCAAATCCAGACAACTCTACTTTTTTTATGCCATTTGGATTCATCGTTATCCAACATCTCTTGTTTTTTCTTCGAGAGTGACTAAAGCATGATTTCTTCTTCTTCCAACAAAGAGCTTGCTTCTCTTTCTATAACGAGGACCCTAAGCTTTGATTCCACCTCCCTTGTCATGGCCGATGTTTTTGTTTATAGACATTGGCCTAGGAAAGTGTAGCTTTTTTAATTCTTGAGATGTTGTCACTGAATTGTTGCATAAGAGAGGGCCCTAAATATTCATCCAGATGACACCATTTCTCCTCAACCAGCTTTTGATATTCCTCCTCCTTAAGCCAATATTGATTAAACTTCATTGAGTATGGTGGTCTTTTCTTAGAACTTGATAGTTCTAAAATTATTAGCATGTGGTCAGATAATCCCCCAATCTCGACCCGGGATTCAAAAGACCAAGTTTTTTCGAGAAGACTCTCAGAAATAAAATAAAAAATCTATCAAGACTTTTGGCAAACATGTCAGACCCTTTTCTTCAATTACACCAGGTTTGAGATAATTTTAGTGGAGCCAGGTCGAAAAGGTGATGAATCTCAATCCAATGGGAAAAAAAATCTTCATGAGGATCTTAACAAGGATTCTCACCTGAAACTTCATTCGAAGAGATAGTAAAATTTAAATCTCCCCCCAAAATGATTTCTTCATAATTCAATACACCAAACTCGTTGAGTATCTCTGAGAAGGGACAATGATTGGAGTAAGATTCATATTTGTTAATTCATTTCAAAGAAGAAATGAGAAACCTGTCACATAACTGGACTATGATGCATGAGGGAAGGATATTTTTTCCATCACCTTTAATTAAGGACCCCAAGACATAACTAAAACACTAAAAACACCTTCTGCATCTAAAGAACAAAACAAACACCCTGGAAGCCAAGAACTAAGCACCTACACCGCCTTGACTCCACTGCACATCGTCTCTTGAATCATCAGAATGTCAGGTTTAATGGCCTGACACAGTCATTTGAGGGATAATATTACTCCCCGGGCATTAAAGAAGAGAAAAATCATTTGTGACTTCTCTTCTAGGAAATCCCCACTCTAAGGGCCCAAACTATTGTATTTTATTTCCCACTGCGAATCTCTTTAACCACTTGGATTTGAGCAAAATAAAATGAATAGTTTCTCCCCACTTGTCCCCAGTTCCTTTGTCCAAATCCAGGCCTCCAAGCCCCTCTCTGACCAAGCCATTATTTTTCTTAGAACGTAAGAGATAGTCTAATTTCATGACATATTTAGATCTTGGGATCGATGAAGAAGTAGACCGATCAACAACCTTAGAGGGTTCTAAGGAATAAATAGGTGCATTCCCTCGAGAATCCAAAAGAAGAGTCAGTGACAAATCTCCTCACGACCCTTCAATAGGAGAAGAAACCTCACAAAGGGGATTACAAGGGTCGTTATAGGGAAGATACCTAGGAGGAACTTCACATGAACCCAATCCATGTACCTTAGGAATATCTAAACAGACATCATTAGAATTAGACTAAATCGGTAATGGTGGACTATAAATCTTACCGAAATTTATGCCACATGGTTCCTTTTGGAAACTGCCACCTAGACAGACGGTCCTTGAAATATTTGAGTCGCTAGGCTCCAAACCTTCCTCTTTCACCACCTTTTCTTAATCAAAAACCACCTCACCTTGCTTATGCTTCCAAACCTTAGTAAACAACAGAAAATGAGTCGTGTTTATGCAACATTGAACATGTAAGTTTCCTACTGCGTGACATTCAAAGTAACAAAAACGGAAGCGCCAATTATCAATCCTTTGGGTAACAGAGAAACCTCCCTAGACAAACTCGATTTCATCCAACAATCCATCTCGCAAATCCACCTCAATTTGCGACCAGGCCTAGCACCTATCAGTCTTGAACTCCCTTCCTGGTTCAAAACCTATGAATTTATTGATCCTACTCCCTATATAAATTAGGACCTCTTCATTTGAGAGGAAAATTTAGTAGAATTACCCACACTTTTGAAGACAAGTAGGATCAAAGGAGATCGACCATTCCTTCATAACCAACCCTGACGTCCCCCACCCCCATGCATGACTAAACACTTCCAACATATATTCATGTTGATTGAATATGAAACATAGCCATCCCCTCTCTAAGCTGTAAAATATAGGGCAGTACCCTAACACTCCAACCTAATTGTCTTCCAACCAAGGTTTCAACGTCACCAAAGTGGCTCTCTTACCACAAAATTTCTCCACAACTATCCTCCGTACCAGGTTGGGGATATCCTCGATCTCCATGTCGCCCCCCACCACCATATTTTTTCACTATGTCCTCACCTTCCAACACCTTCCTTTCTTCATGGATCTACTTTTGGCACTACAACTCTTTGAATCGTGTTGCTCTAGATATCCTTTGTTCACCATCTACAAAGACAATGAATTTGCATATATCGAAGGTCGAATGTGGCTTGGATGGGAGCTCTTCAAGTTCTTTTCCCCCACACATATGTGTGATCTTGACCCCTTCACAATTCTTGAGCTCCTCCCCCCTACCAGACACAAGCCCGAGTCTTTTTTTGTCTGCTCTACCTCGAGATCATCCCGAAGGAGGGGTGTTCATCCTCAGTTGTGTTAAAACTTGTGCAATCTCTCTTGTATATTCTTTTTGTTTCCATACTTAGAAAATTTTCGAGGTTGTTGTGAGTTCATAATACATTTTCCTAGTCTTGTTCAAACGTTTGTGACCCGCAAAATACACCATCGATTTATGTCACCCCCATTTTGCACCTATACTTAGAAACTTTTTGAAAAAAAATGATTCACTGCAGGTCTAGGCTACTTCATTGATCGTCTTATCCACACCCGCGACCTCACCATCTCAATCCACTTCTTATACTTAGTCTCTTTTTCTCAAGTCTCACTTAATGCTTGTCCACGAAAATTCTTATAACTCTTCCATATGCTCTCAACCCTGCGATCACGCTACCTCGCCATGCTCTCACCCTCACCTTTCCATTATCTCGCCATTCCACCATCTTGATTGTTCGTCGCCCTGCAGTAGTCCATCTCTTGTCTTGTCGCATTCACCAATGTATATTTAATATATATCTTCCGGAAATGACCAAAAATAGTTAAGTGTTAACAACCATTATCAATGGCGATCTTCTCAAGACAACTCCTCTTCAATTTTAATATTAATTTGCATTAAAAATTATTGAGTCAATAGCCCCAAAAGCGTATTAAGATAAACATGTGTATTTTGATACTATCATTTTGAAAAAAATTGCACATTGATTTGTCACCTTGATTAAGTATGAGAACTCGAAGAAAGGAACAGTCCTTTAGAGATACTATCAACCTACTTGGACAAGAAAACCAAATATTTCAGTGCTCACGGGCATACATATATTACTCTTCATTACCACTTCTAGAAAAAAGAAGAGGATTTGCCTTCGACAATCCATATAAAGCAACTTAAGGCATGTTGGTTAAAAGGAATAAAGAGTCTAAAATAAATGCTAGTTGAGTGTGATACTATAAGTGTGAAAAGAGGAGAATTATATTTGAAATTAATTGAATTGGATTTAGTTGGGTCAACTGGATGTCAAAATAGAAATTCAAGGTAAGGTTGGACGCATTGAAGATTGCATCAGCTGAGAATTTCAACAAATTGACCAAATATTCAGAAATGGAGGTTGAAAGTTGGTTAGTTAGTTATGTGAATAAAAATGAATACATTGAGGACACCCTTCATCAACTTCCGATGGATTTCAAAGATCTAGAAAATTCATTATTTGATATTAAAGTAAGGCCACAAATAACAGTGGAACCAATGAGAGAATACATCGAGAATTAGTTCAAGAAAGCCTTAACTAAAATAACTGAATCGAATCAACAAGAAGTAGTTGTAACCGATCAAGTCGTTCCAACGAAGGAGAATACAAAAGACACACCAACAGTCAAATGAAAAAACGGAGAGATTCCATCACATTAAGTAAAGTGGTCACTTTTCATAATTTCCTATCTTTCATACTTCTCGTTTAGAAACCATCTAGTTGTGTCTTTTAATTGTTTGAGAACCCATAAATAGTTTTTTGTTGTTATCCTTTTCTCCTTCCAGGTCCAGGACTATTTTCTTTTAAAGTTCAACGAGAGCCCCATCCCAGTCCATTTGGACAAACACAATCTTTTGATTTTATTGCAAAACCAAATCATTATTTTTTAACTCCCCAGAGAATTATTTCATGTTGCAACTTTAATGACTTTTCAGACTTCGAATTTCTAAGTTTGAGATTTTTGAAGTGTACCTATCATATTCTGTTTCAATTTAAATTTGATACCCTTTTAAAATTCTCTGCAATGTGGACTTATACTTCTTTGTTTTATGAATCTGACCAAATCTTATTATGTTGTGATGGATGTGAGGAATTTATTATTTTCAGATGATGGTTTCTCTATTTCTGTATAATATAGTGTAAATATTATATTTACGTCTATCAAAGATTCTTGAACCTTCTCTCAGGAACTTGTCTTTTTTAATACACTTACATGTTAAATTGTATTTTCAAGCAATAAAGATTTGGAGTTTGTTGTTTAGAATTCTCATATTTGATAGTCTAATCCAAGAACAATAAGCTATATCTTTCGGACAATAACAGCAGAATACCACCTCTATAAAAACTCAGGGGGATTTTTATCCTCATGAGGTTGTTATTGAGATTATGACCAATCTGAACATCAACCAAGGGATCCAACAATCCAAGGATCGACATGTCACCGGCCCGTTTCAAAACCTGCAAACGAGTGTAGTCATCATCTAACAAGAAGATATCATCATTGTCATAAACCTTTTCTCCATAGTTCAAGACATCATCCCCCATTACTACCCGACTGGCTAGGCCTTAATTACCATTCAGCCTTTCGTACCCATCCAACTAACCACAAAACAATAGGGGTCTACTCTGCATGTGCCTAATCCCTCCTAAACATGGAAAATGGGCTTCCCACTATGGTCACCTACTATCGATTAGCACCTTGTCCCATACCTCAGACATATTTGTAACCATGAGAATGCCCAGTGTTGAAAACTAAAAAAAGGCCTCAATGTTCAAGCCATCATTACAAACCCATCTAGGGTTTTTTTCACATTATACATATACACACACCTAATTTACTTGTATTGTCAAGTTGTGGATTGTTGGTTTAATGCTTGACCTGGTGTAACTAATGTGATTTTGCATATTTTGTGTAGTTCTGTGACATCTAAAGAGAGGATATAGAGCTAGCAACATGATTTTGCAGCATTGTTCTATAGAACAAGAATCATAGATTCTATATATTGAAAATGGATCAAGACAAAATGGAAATAGATATAACACAAGAAACATTATTGTCTTTTGTTTTTTTTCTCAATGAACTCACTATCAAGTTGGTTTTCAAATTCCCACTTAGAGAGAGTGAGAGAGGGAGAGATTTAACAATACTGGAATTCATTAAAATCCTCCTTGGTTAATGGCCTTTTATACATTTTCAGTTTGTGCATGTTGAAAAGGAGTGGTGTCTCGCTTTGGTTGATTTTTAATATTCTAACAAAGCCATTGTTGAATATTTGATCAATCTCATATGGTTCAAGCCACTCGGTTTTTAGTTTCCACTTGAAGTCCTTGAATTTGGAGTCATATAGTAGTGCCCAATCCCTAGTTTTAAATTTCTTGACCTTGAAGAATATATCATCTCGTCAAATCCGTTGATGTTGGACCATTTATGTGTGAAATAATGCTTGTCGTGGAATCTCCTCTAGAGCATTGAGATATTGAAATCCTTCTTTCTATGTTATAGAAACATCAAGTTCTAACTTTAATGTGCTGTGAGGGTTTTTATTTCAAATTCAAGCTAAGACCTGTAAGCCCTAAACAATTGTGAAATTAGAATGAGTAGTTGGCCCTATGGGAAAAAAGACAAATTTTCCATACACCATCTCATAAGGTGTGAAACCAGTTGTTGTCTTCCATGTTGTATTGTGTTCCCAAGTTGCTTCCGCAAAATTGTTTTCTCAATCCTTCCTACGGATCTAAATTGTCTTCATCAAGATATTTTCCAAGTCATTACTAGTAACTTCAATTCATCCATTTGCATGCGGGTAATAGGGAGTGGACATCCTATGCTTGATGTTGTAATGTTGAGTCAAATCTTTAATTAGTTGGGATGTAAACCACAGGCCTTTGTCTATTACTATTTTTGTTGGGACACCAAACCTAGTGAACTTGTTTCCATACATGAGATTGACAACTTTATCTTCCTTGGCAATTGGCAGTTCTTTGACTTCTGCCAATTTGGTAATGTAGTCTACGAAGGAAGATGTAATGCTTCTGATTTGTTGGAGAATCTATTAGGCTAATAAAGTATAAATCCCATTTGTCGAATGGTTCCAAGGAAAACTAGGGTTGCAGAGGAATTTCACCAACCCATGTGGGTCTGCCCATTTTATGGCATTCATCACACCTACTAATATATTCTCTGGTATCCTTATGGGGGGTTGGCCAATAGTACCCTGCATGTAATACATTGAGAGTTGTTCTTTTAGTTGCAAGATGTCCTCCATTAGGCTCATCATGACACACAAGAAACACATCATGTTTATCATCTTCTCATAAATAGTGACAAGGGACACGATCAAGTCCCATTTTAAACAAATATCCCTGAATCGAACTGCATGGACCCCTTTTCCTTATGATTCCACGAAATTCTTCCATGGAAAATTTCCAGAAACAAGTTAGTTTTCAATGCCAACAAACCATGAGGTTTGCAAGAACACTACAGACAAGTGTTCATCCGGAAAAATGCCATCCACTTAGTCTTTTTCTAAGGTGTTCTCCGGGTGAGATAAAAAAAAAATCTATAATGACATTCTCCCTCCCATGCTTATCAAGTATGGTGATATCAAAGTCTTGTAGCAAAATCAACCATCTAACTTATCTACAACTAATAATATGTTTTTTCATGATATATCTAATTGCATCATGGTCTATCTGAATAAATATTGGGTCTCTTGTCATATAATGTTTGAATTTGTTATAAATGGCATAAACTACAACAAGTAACTCCTTTTCAATTGATGTATAATCAAATTATATTGCAACAAGGTTTTTGCTTATGAAATAGATAGCATACCTTTCAACAACTTCATGTTGTCTTAAAATAACACCTAAGGATTTTTCTGAAGCATTGGTGTGGATGTGAAGAGGAAGGTTCCAGTTGGGTCCTTTTAGAATAAAAGTTGAGATTACCTTCTCCTTCAATGTGTCAAAGGCTATTTTGGATTCCACAATCCATGAGAATTCAACATCTTTTGTGAGGAGGACATATAATGGGGTAGCTATCTCACTAAAATTAGGGATGAACCTTCTATAGTAACCAACATGTCCAAGAAAACTTTGGACATCACGTTGTTTGTAGAAGTGGGAATGTCTTGAATGGTTGAAGTTTTGGCATGGTCAACCTCAATGTCTACAACTGAAATGTGATGTCCTAACACTATACATTGATTCATTGGCATGAGACACTTTTCATGGTTGAGGGAATTTTTCATATCCTTCCATCTTATCTGCAACACTTTTTCTAAGTTTTTTAAGGCTTCCTCATAAGTGTTTATGTATACTATAAAATCATGTATGTATACTTCTATACAATCATGGACTATCTCCTAAAAGATGCCAACAACAACTCTTTGAAATGTGGCACGAGCATTGCATAAACCAAAAGGTAGGACTTTATAGGTAAAGGTACCCCATGGACATGTAAAGGTTGTTTTATCTTTGTCTTCATGGGAAATTTGTATTTGGTTATACCCACTAAAATCATCAAGGAAGGAAAAGTAATTATTCCCATAAAATGTATCTAGTACTTGATCAATGAATGACAAAGGAAAGTGGTCCTTTTGGGTTTCCTTGTATTTAGATATTGGTACTCCACACGCAGTCACCATTTTCATCTCTTACGTCGCATTATGGACAATGAGAAGACCCATTAGCTATCTGAAATAGAGCAATTGAAATCAACATCTAATAGTTTTGTTGCTTTAACAATGTCCTTGAGGGTTAGATTCATTCAATGTTGAGGCTATCAAATAGGATGGGTGATGTGATTGAAGTAGATATGATGTCTATGAACGTTTAGGTTAATTCCTATCATATTTTTCTACTACCATGCAAAGGCGATGCAATTTTTTTGTAGTACATTCATTGGCCTTTTCTACTAGGGAGGAGTTAACTGGCTAATAACAATCAAAGTTTTACTAGGAAATACCTCTATTGGATTGGCTGATGAGTTGAATATTTTGGAAATGGGGATATCGATTAAGCATATGATGGTTTTTAGGATCAGTTCCATTGCATCCTCATTGGTGATTTTTTCATCATCAGATTCATGATTCAACTCTATAATTCGGAACTCTAAGATATAAAGGTTTTGCGTGAAGATTGAGATCATAATATCATCATCAAACATTTTCAAGGTTAGGGATCTATCAATGGTACGAATGACTTTGGCAAGCTCTTCAAAAAATATATCACCTTCTTCATCTTCAATCCACATTAGTTCTACAACCTCGGGGAATGGTTTGGTTGGGGAGTACAATGTAAGATCTTTGTGAGATTAACCATCATAAATGATCATGTCACATGTTCTACATACAATGTAAGCATCTATGGTTACCAAGGTCTTCCAAAAATCAAAGGGTGGCCTCTTAATCTAGATTTTTTCTGTAGAACCATAAAATCTACTGGTTACTTCCAATATTCTATTCAGACTATAATGTCTTCAAACTTCCTTCTCACTTTACAATAGATCTAACTCAAGAGTCTTTGGAGTTCCAGTTTCTCTAGTCTGTCCTTTTTCATGACATTAATTGCTACTCCTAAATCAATCAAGGTGTTCGTTATCAATTTATTGGCAATATGAATACTCGTTATAGGGCTACTTAGATTAGATATTTACGAATGAGCATTTTCCCAAGCACGAGATCAACAAATTGACCTATGACATTGATACTTTGTGGATCCTTCCTTTTTCTTCCTGGTTTTTTTAAGTAGATATCTTTTACAACTTTGCTAAAAATGGGAACATCCTTGATGGCTTGAATCATGGGGATTTAATATATAGGTTTTTTAGTATAGTCTATGGACTTTAGAGAGTAAGTGTTACAAGTCACCATCTCACTATTACGTACTTGTTTATTATTGTTTGGGTTTGGTTCAAGTTGGTCAAGTAATTGAGGTTGTTTAGGATGTTGGGGAGTGTTGTTCTTCTTAGGAGGTGGTAGAAATGTTTTCTATTGAGGATGTGGTTTCCACCATTACCGAGGTCTCTAGGGATGTCGATGAGGAAACCATTGATTTTGTTGGGGCTCTTGATAGGGAAAGAAGGATGGCTACTAATTTTGGAAGTTTGGGTGTCACCACTACCACTGAAGTGAAAATGGGTTTGTCCATGGTTGAGGTGTAGGATAATACCAATTTGTAGGTGGGTTCAATTGACCATTCCAAGTATAATTGAGATATTGAGGATTTTTATAAGGCCTACCTTGAGTCATGGGGTTATGGGTGCAATAGTCCTTCTCCGGTTATTGAAGCAAACTTGATCCATATTTTTCTTAGCTCCCTCATACAAGACCTCGAAACTAGGCAGCTATGGGCACTGGCTAATGTCATCACTGTATTTGCATAGGATATATATTTCTACATTGTTTAATGAACATTGATGGTTAGCATTCTTTTTAGTGCATTTTGAAAAAATTATTGCCATATCCTTCTCAACCTCCTCTTGCCTATTTTTTACTTGCAGAGTATCAAACTATACTACTAGTGAATGTAATATGTATCTCTTCATGTCTTCTAACAAGTTACCAATCTCTACTTGTGTTAATCCAACTACAGTTTTAGAAGTTTGTACCAACCCCCACCCCGGTTCCCTTGTTCTTCCTAGTAGCAACCCTTAAGTAGTTTTTGCAAACATCTTGTATCTCACCATAGGTGCAGTTTGAGATATCTCTAGATGCAATCAAGTTGAGGGTTTCCATCTACCCATCTCTTACTCCTCTTAAGAGTACTATTATCTAATCAATAAATATGTGTCGTTACAGAATTTTGTCAACTATGTACTTTTGTTGATTACATTAATAGAAATACTATTTTCTCGTCCAATTATATGTCACAAATATTTGTATTACTTTTCATGGGCGTATTTGTTATACATGTTAATGGATTATGCTATTTTATATGCTAACGTTCTATATAATTTCTATATGCTTATGTATCTTGGATGTTGAGGACAAGTTGCATACATCAAGCTTTCAATCTTGAGCTCAACCATGGTATTCTTCAGACGTCTAGATGAGGTAGGCTTCTAGCCTTCTCTTGTTATCATTTCTACTTATCTAGCATACTTGAAACTAGAGTTTATTTCTGGGTGTCGTTCTGTCTGTTGTGGTTTACCCCTAGCCATAGAGAGATTTTCCTCATAACATAATCAAAAACTCCACTGGGGAAGATCTCCCTTTTGGGGTATTGGGTGATTTTTCTCCTTCATTTCTCTTTGTTTGCCAGATTTTTTGTGTCGCTTGTTGCTTGACAGACTTTATTTTTCTTTGTATTTAAGTTTCTTGGCCTAACCCTTTCCAAGGCAGTGTCTTCTTTGGCATACATGGGTTTTCTCTTGACAGTTGTGTACATACGCATTTTGTCTATCTTTAGGGTGCATAAATATGCCTATGTTCCCTGAACAGTCGCGTACACCCTCTTTTGAGTCTTTTTGGTTGAGTTTAGTGTTTGTTGGGTGATTTTTGTTGGTTGTTGAGACTTCTTGGGTCCATGTCCTGACTATTGAGTGCTTACAGAGCGATAGGAAGCTGGGTTATTGGTGAATCATTTGGGTGAACTCACTTCTTGTCATTTTTCCATTTGTTGTCCATGCATTCTATTCTGGGTAGTCGCCTCTTAGTGTCCTGCTTGGCTTGTCTCTTTGTGCTTGCAATAGGGTATTCCTGAGAGGTTGTTATTCAGTCCTTACATTTTCATTTCATTATATAAAAATAAAAAATTGTTTTTTTTGCATTTTATTCAGAGCATTTGCAGTTTTGTTTGCAATACATTAGTTTTGGAATGTTAGGAGAGTTTTCACTTCATTAAAATTGTAGAGATTGCATCCTAGAACAACATTTAGAAGCATACCATCTCTTTGAAAATCAAGACTAGTACTTAGCAGTGTTTTTATATTTGCTTCTTTTTATATATGTTGAGTCATTATACCATCAGTTTCATGATCGCACCTATTGAGTAAGCAAAAGCCATTCGAATTAACATTGAATAGTTAAAATTGATTAGAAATGATTTTATTTTTCAGGGTACACGAACAAGTGTAGGACCTAGGGTCTTGGAATAGGATTTTGTGAGTAAACTTCTCCAAGGCTATAAAACTCAACGTACGTGTCTGACCAGGGAGTGGTGAAACCCATTGTGTAATTAGTGTCCTCAGGAGGCTCTTCTCACACCAAAGTTAAGCATGAGGTTGCGTGAAGTTGGTTGCAGAGATAGCCCTCTAATACCTTCCTTGCGTCATAGATATTTCTGAGGTTCTATTCGTATCTAGGGGTTTCACTAGTGCCTTTACCTCCTTGAGAGGCAATGCTTTCGAGATTTTGAGCTTTGCTACCATGCCCATACAATGGAGTGGACATGAAACTACTTGCTTGAGCATTGGTTATACCGTGGTAAATTTAGTTGCTCAACCTAGGTATCCACATAAGTTTCTTGCAGGGGTTATTTTGCAGGTACCCTGAATCATATAAGGATCAAACAACATACATACTTTAGGGAGGATTTTCTCTCAGGAGGAATCTGACCGATCGTGCTATGAATCCTATGAGGGTCCTTATAACTGATTATGTTACCTCCACTCTATTGTTCGAGAGTTTCATCCCCTCTTGGGAGAGGCATACCTTATTTAGTTTGGGAGGTCCCCTCAACCATCATATTGTGTTTGTGTGCATTGGCCTTTAGCTTTATTTAAGAGTGATCTCTTTGTTTATTAGTTGACCTTAGGATTTTGTATTACATCACAAGTTCTAAGCCATCATGGAGAAAGACTAGCCTCCTTGTCGGTCTTTTGAATCAACCATCGCGGTTTGGGCCTATACTGAAGTCGTCTCCTAAAAGGTGTAGAATTAATAAATGTGGTACATATATCTCCACCACCCATAATCGCGATCATCCTACCATGAGTATTGAGTCAGATATGAATGTATCAGGAAGCCCTTCGACTCCAATGTCCTCTATAATTAGTGGGGATCCCTCGACTCCCTCATCATTAGTTGTTTGGATCTTGGAGGATCCCTTACCTAATTCTACCCAACCCATGGTCTCCACTCAGCCCATGGGAATGAATCCTTTTGTATTCCCAAGGGGTACGTTGAATCAGAGTACTCATTCAATGCCTTGGGCCTCTAATCCTTTCTCTTTTGGTATGCCAAACATCACTTTGCACTTGTCATCCTCTATTTCGACGTCTCAAGTGAATCCTAGTTTTGGGTATGGGGGCATGGTGCCTCCTTATACTCATTTCTCGTTTGGTGGGGGTCATATCCCTCAACCAACTACCATGGTAGGAGGTTGGAATCCTTCTTCCTCTAGGCCCAATCTTAGCTACACCTTTCCAAAATGGAGTGCTCAAATGGGTGGTCCTTTTACTTCTTATATCTCATCCTTCATTCCTTCTTCCACAACATCGATTCCTATACGTTTTTTCTCATGGAAAACCTCCCTCTAACCTCCAGTGTTTCATCTGGGGGGAGTTAGTTTTATAGTATGGGATACCCCTCATAGAGATTTCCTTCATCTATGAGCAACATATATCCTCACATGAGTAACCCTTATCATGTCACTTTCTCCTTGCAAGCGACTTCCTCGGTGATTATTCCCTTACAATATTTTATGAATCAATTGGAAGGAGGATACTATCCTACCATACATGGCCATGGTGTATACGAGAACCTTGGTTAGCCTGCGATCTCTCAAATCCAATATTTCCTGGGAGCATGGGCTCAGACACCGTAACCCCGGCTCCCATTTCAGGCCACTATAAATCTGCCAAACTTGTCAAAATTAATCAATGACAGACTTGTCAAAATTAATCAATGACATAGTGCGTCATGATCTGTCATGGCCCCCCATCCCTACCAAGATTCCCTCTAACATTCCAAAGTTTGAGGGAAATATTGGTGAGGACCCAGGTTATCATGTGACTACCTTTCACCTATGGTGCTCGTCTAACTCCCTTAATGACGATTTTGTTCATTTGAGACTATTTCAACGCACCTTTATGGGGTTGCCACAAAATGGGACATCGAGATACTTAGGGGAACTTATGGAACTTTCAATGAGATGGTCTTAGTTTTTCTCAACCACTTCCAACTTTCGATTCATTACGATGCTAACATAGAACTTTTATCATTTTTTCATCAAAATAAGGCCACCCACATATCTGATCATACTCAAGAGTGGCGTAGATGGAAGAGGTTGATTAAATCTTACATTCCTCTAGAGTTTATGTTGGAATGGTTCCTCAAATCCTTATTGCCTTATATTTCAAAGGATGTTTCTACATCAAGAGTGACATATGAGGAAGAGGCCATCTTCAAATCCCAACAGTTGGATCTCATATATGTTCAATCTGGGATGCTCTACAAAATTATCCATGGGGCGCCACGGTCGAATTACAATCATAAGAAAAATCTTGGGCCTCATGTCGACGACATCATAGAATCTGAAAGTGCTAAGACTGAATACCAAGTGATGAACCAGGTGAAATATTTGTCTCTTAACCCGTATGTGGTAGCACAAGATATGACCTCGTCCTGAATAACCCAGTCGACATATGTGTATTCTATACAGTCAACAAACCTAAACGGTAGCTAGCAACCTGGAGGGAACAAGAAGAAAGGTCATGGTAATAAATGTAAGGGTGGGAAGAACAATAATAATAATAAAGGCAAGGACGACAATAATAATGATAAATCTAACCGCCGGATGGGGTGACATGTATCCCAGAGGAGGCCACGCAGCCCCCATGCAGAACTTGCCATAAATATGGCCAGCTGCCACCCCAAAGCCCATTCTTAGATGGAGGATGACCATAAATGCTTACATAGGGAGGGAGGACAGCTCCCTCGCGCAAGATTAATGGCACCCTCACTAATTAATTGCAAGGGGGTGACGTTGGGTATGGGGGGAGGCTGCGCGGTCTTATCAACCCCTTGGATAATTCTCCAGATCGGCCATGACATTCACCATTCTGCTTCTGTGCTTTGTCTCTTCACTCTGCTTGAGGATTTGGCTCTGGTCCTCTCAGAATTCTCTGGCCTCATTCTCAAATATCTTTGGCCTCTAGGCTCTACCATCCCGAGAGAGAGAGAGAGAGAGAGAGAGAGAGGA
>JZKD02S2290809.1:0-17106 GCA_000966675.3 Picea glauca
GTACAGGTTGATATATATGTTGGTGCATGGTTGATGAATTTTTTTATGGTACAAGTTGACTACAGGTTGTTTGGTACAGGTTGGTGCATAGTTGGTGCATGGTTGATGCACTTGTTTATGGTACAGGTTGATTACATGTTGAGGTACATGTTGATGCATGGTTGATGCATGGTTCAGGTTATTGGTACAGGTTGTTTGGTGCAGGTTAATTGGTACATGTTTACAATAGTATACCTCACGGTGATAGTGTTACAGTGGTTCCATCATTCTACTTCTACGTCAGGGTGGTTGGAAGGGGAAAAGATAGGTGGTTGTAGCCACCTTCCAGTTGTATTCGGAGAACATAGGGGGTTGTAGACTCCTTCTAGTTTTAGACAGAGAATTGGGGAGTTGGATTTTCCCTCAGGTTGTAGCCTGATAAATTAGGGGGTTGGAGCCTCCTTCCAGTTGCAGCTAGAAAAAAAAAGAAGTTGGTGCTTTCAATGAATGTAATTATTCAAGAAATATAATAAAAATCATTCCGTGGTTTTCTCCCGCTTTGGGTTTCCACGTAAAACACTCGTGTACTTTGTATGTGTATGATTGTTCATTTGTTCATTGCTTATTTACTCTATAGTTATTGTATGATAATGCTACATTGATATAACACTTGGATTATATGGTTAAAAAGAATTAAATTTATCTATTACTGATTCACTCCCCCCTCTCAATAATCCAGCAATTGGAGAGCCAGTTCTTTCAGGAAACAATTTAACCACTGGAAGGAGATCATGGATTATTCTAAGAATGGAGTACCAATGTTTAATGGTCATAATGGTTTTAAGTATGATACGTGGAGCATAAGGATGAAAGTATTTTTACAGGCACAAGGACATTATATTTGGCTATCAGTTGTTACAGGATATGAGAGTTCAAAAAGGGCAAAGACTACAACCAAGAAGGAATTGGGGAAGAATAACAAAATAGAAATAGATTTCATCTGGGAAGGATTACCTAATCCAGTAAGAGAAAAGGTTGGTAAATGTTCATAAACCAAAAAACTTTTGGATAAGTTACATGACATATATTCTTCAGCCATCATAGATTCAAAAAATGTCAAAGAAGATGCAGATACAAATCAAGAATAATTATGTTCACCATGTCATGTAGATTCAGAAGATGAAGAGTACATAATCACGAGAGATATGTTGTTTTGTTTTAATTGTGAAAAACATGGACACTTTGAAATATAATGCCATGAAGGAAATGAGACAAAAAAACTAATTGAAAAGGAAGATGATTATGAAGAACAATTGATTAGTGCTTTAGATGAACTAAGAGAAGAAAAAAATTCACTCAAGAAAGAATTGATGAAACAAAAGGAAAGTGATCACATTTTTGAATAAGCCCAACAAGTCATCAAGAACTTAAGAACTCAGCTAGAAGAATCCAAAAAGTTCGAAGAAAATCTTGAGTATCAAAAATAGTGTTTGGAAACCAACATAGCAACAAAAAAGGAATAAGCATAAATGGGAGAGAAGATATTGACAGATCATGTTAAGGAAAGAACTAACGATCTAAACCAGCTTGAGGTAGATTTTGGTCAAGAAGAGAAAGGAATTGAAGAAGAAATAATCACATTAAAAATTCATCTTGAAGAAGTGAAAAGAACAGAAGAATTCATGAAGTATTAGATAATGAAGAAATAAGAAGAGTTTGAGAAGTTTGAAGAAGAAGTTGTCACATTGAGAAGTAAAATCGTCAAACTAAACAAGAACGTTGAAGAGACAAAAATATCCACATCAATTATAGAGAATGAAGAGAAGCACTTTAGGTTGGTAGAAAAGAAGAATGAAGAAAATAGAAAGAGTTATGCAGAAGTAATCAAAGGAAGGAATMATGGTCAACCAGAATCTAAAAAAACTATTGAAGATACATATTCAAGAAGGTCATCCATGTTCAAGCCACAAAGAAGCTTCAATCATGATCATGATCAGTCAAGGAAAAAATTCAGAAGGACCATGCCAMAAAGAAGATCATTCTCCCAGGTATGGAAATTTATTTTATGGTCATTGTTTTTATTGTACTAACTTTGGACATAAGGTTGCAGATTGCACGGATTATAAAATAAATGTTCAAGCAAGAAGTGCCTATGTGGTCACACGTAACATTGAGTGTTACAAATTTCATAACTATGGACACATAGCCAATGATTATAAAAGCATGATCGACACTTCCATGAAAGAGAATATCGATATCAAATATAAGAAAGTATGGATAAGAAAACATGAAGAACATGTGAACAAAGTTCAGGTACTAGAGATCAGAGTATTGGTAATAAAACGAGATTCAGAAAATTCTACAAAGAAAAATGAAGATATATAGGGGCTTTCGCAGTGCAAGATATTAGATATTATTTTCGGGATTAACTGCGTAGTGTCAGATAGATAAAGGTTTGGAAAATAACTGAAAGAAAGGAAGGACAGGTAAATAAGGAACAAGTTCAATATATTGTACTTTCAAGCATTGTAGTGAAAGATGAACCCACATACATAAACAAAGATGTCAGATCTCAGAGAGATAATGAATCTACCAATGAAGATGAAGACAAATCTACCAATGAAGATGATGATGAATACACATCAGAGAAGGAATTGTTCTGAGCCATCCGGCTTAGAGACTCCCAAGTAATATGAATATTAGACAGGGGAGTCTATGTGATAGTTGTGACAGACCAAAGAACCATCCTTCGAGTAGCTTGCAGAGTTTGAGAAGACAAATTCAGAGAAATCAGTTAGCAGAAGTATAATTTGATAGATTAATCAAGACTTCATGATAGTATAGTGATAAATGGGTCAACATTATGGAAAATTGCGCAAGTAGAGTCTTGGAAAGTATGGACAAAGATGGATTCNAATAATGAGTCATATTTACATCAAACACTATTGGGTCCATTACCCAAAACTTTGTGCTACGGGTCTTTCTTCAAGGGTTGACATCAATGACAACCAACCTTAATCAACATGGTGCATGGTTGATGCACTTGTTCATGGTACAGGTTGAGGTACATGTTGGTGCATGGTTGATGCACTTGTTTATGGTACATGTTGGTGTATGGTTGATGCACTTGTTTATGGTACAGGTTGATTACATGTTGAGGTACATGTTGATGCATGGTTGATCCATGGTTCATGTTATTGGTACATGTTGTTTGGTGCAGGTTGATTGGTACATGTTTACAACAATATATCTCACAGTGATAGTGTTATAGTGGTTCCATCATTCTACTTCTACGCCAGGGTGGTTGGACGAGGCGAGGAATAATGGTTGTAGCCAAAGAACATAGGGGGTTGTAGCCTCCTTCTGGTTTTAGCCATAGAATTGGGGAGTTGGAGTTTCCCTCATGTTGTAGCTTGATAAATTAGGGGGTTGGAGCCTCCTTTCAGTTGCAGCTAGAAAACAAAGGAAGTTGGTNGTAGTCCTCTTGTCATGAATTTGAATGCATGGTTCATTATCTCTTTCAAAGTCATAAAGAATTTGGGTTCGAGAATAATATTAGGTTGGCACAATTCAACTTAGATTTCAAGGGTGCTTGCTAGGTCTTGGGGGTTGTGTTCACGTGTTAGGGGCTACATCCTGGAGGGACTTCCATTTTTATTTCAATGTGGGGTGGATTCTCTGGGAATTTGGTGCTTGCATTTAATAGGAAATTTGGTTATGAACTATGTTTTTCTTGTCGATTATTTAGGAAATTCTAGAATGCACTCATGTCAGAGGCTCACTGATCAAAAGGAAATGTCGAAAAGGAGCATTCGACATACTGACTGGTGTATTTGAGATTCATTCAGGGGTGTCACCTTTAGGGTAGGGCCTTGAGTTTTAGTGGCTTAGCCAGTTTTTATCAATTTCTCTGGAGCTTTCCTCACTAGACTGGGTTGACATTCGTTTAAATGGATCACGAAAAGGGTAGGGCTCTAGTGCCCTCTCAGGATCAACTAGATATGGAAGACCTATGGAGATCCATGTGGTAAATCCAAATAAAAATTAAAGGCTTGTATACACATGTGACATTCATTCTAAAAATCCTCATTCAACACATAACTACCATGTGTCAACAACACGACAAAGTAGATTCCATCCACTCCCAAGTGTAAGACTTGCAGGACTAAATTGCACCGACACCTCTGACCATGGAGACAATTTCGACAACTAATGGATCTTCCCCCTTAGTATAAATTTCAATTATGGATATGAACCATCCAGCTCATGGCATGGGAAAATAAGACATGGAACCTCCTGATCACTCCAAGTCTAGTACTTGATGATTTTTAAAGTTGTTTACATCCTTGGTATATTTTTAGAGTATACACAGTGAAATTTTGTAATATAAATTATTATGTACTTCTCAGATTCCCTCTCCATGGTTGCGGTGGGATAATGTAGATGATGCGTAGTAGATTACTTAGGATCAATGTTAAGAAGATTGTGCAGAAGGTCATGGATAAGACGACTGCAACGTCTAAAGGATTGTCCATCTAGCTTCGCCTCCTACTTGTCACTATGGAAGATCATGGTTGGGAGATTGGACATGAGAGATTTCTAATTTTTCCCCTGTGTAGTCCTCTTGTCATGAATTTGAATGCATGGTTCATTATCTCTTTCAAATTCATAAAGAATTTGGGTTCGAGAATTCTATTAGGTTGGCACAATTCAACTCAGATTTCAAGGGTGCTTGCTAGGTCTTGGGGGTTGTGTTCACGTGTTAGGGGCTACATCCTGGAGGGACTTCCTTTTTTCTTTCAATGTGGGGTGAATTCTCTGGGACTTTGGTTCTTGCATTCAATAGGAAATTTGGTTATGAACTATGTTTTGCTCGTCAATTATTTAGGAAATTCTAGAACGCACTCATGTCAGAGGCTCACTGATCAAAAGGAAATGTCGAAAAGGCGCATTCGACATACTGACTAGTGTATTTGAGATTCATTCAGGGGTGTCACCTTCAGGGTAGGGCCTTGATTTTTGGTGGCTTAGCCAGTTTTTATCAATTTCTTTGGAGCTTTCCTCACTAGACTGGGTTGACATTCGTTTAAATGGCTCACGAAAAGGGTAGGGCTCTAGTTCCCTCTCAGGATCAACTAGATATGGAAGACCTATGGAGCTCCCTATGGTAACTCCAAATCAAAATTCAAGGCTTGTCTACATAGGTGACATTCATTCTAGAAATCCTCATTCAACACATAACTACCATGTGTCAACAACACGACAAAGTAGATTCCATCCACTCCCAAGTGTGAGACTTGCATGACTAAATTGCACCGACACCTCCGACCATGGAGACAATTTCGACAACTAATGGCTCTTCCCCCTTAGTATAAATTTCACTTATGGATATGAAGCATCCAGCTCATGGCACGGGAAAACAAGACATGGAACCTCCTGATCACTCCAAGTTTATCACTTGATGATTTTTATAGTTGTTTGCATCCTTGGTATATTTTTGGAGTATACATAGTGAAATTTTGTAATATAAATTATTATGTACTTCCCAGATTCCCTCTCCATGGTTGTGGTGGGATAATGCAGATGATGCGTAGTAGATTACTTAGGATTAATGTTAAGAAGTTTGTGCAAAAGGTCATAGATAAGACGACTGTAACGTCTGAAGGATTGTCCATCCAACTTCGCCTCCTACTTGTCACTATGGAAGATCATGGTTGGGAGATTGGACATGAGAGATTTCTAACTTTCCCCTTGTGTAGTCCTCTTGTCGTGAATTTGAATGCATGGTTCATTATCTCTTTCAAAGTCATAAAGAATTTGGGTTCGAGAATTCTATTAGGTTGGCACAATTCAACCCAGATTTCAAGGGTGCTTACTAGGTCTTGGGGGTTGTGTTCACGTGTTAGGGGATACATCCTGGAGGGAATTCCTTTTTTATTTCAATGTGGGGTGGATTCTCTGGGACTTTGGTGCTTGCATTCAATAGGAAATTTGGTTATGAACTATGTTTTTCTCATCAATTATTTAGGAAATTCTAGAATGCACTCATGTCAGAGGCTCACTGATCAAAAGGAAATGTCGAAAAGGCGCATTTGACATACTGACTGGTGTATTTGAGATTCATTCATGGGTGTCACCTTCAGGGTAGGGCCTTGATTTTTGGTGGCTTAGCCAGTTTTTATCAATTTCTCTTGAGCTTTCCTCACTAGAATAGGTTGACATTCGTTTAAATGGCTCACAAAAAGGGTAGGGCTCTAGTGCCCTCTCAGGATCAACTAGATATGGATCAACTAGATAAGGATCAACTAGTATACACAGGTGACATTCATTCTAGAAATCCTCATTCAACACATAACTACCATTTGTCAACAACATGACAAAGTAGATTCCATACACTCCCAAGTGTAAGACTTGCAGGACTAAATTGCACCGACACCTCCGACCATGGAGACAATTTCGACAACTAATGGCTCTTCCCCCTTAGTATAAATTTCACTTATGGATATGAACCATCCAGCTCATGGCATGGAAAAATAAGACATGGAACCTCCTGATCACTCCAAGTCTAGCACTTGATGATTTTTATAGTTGTTTGCATCTTTGGTATATTTTTAGAGTATACATAGTGAAATTTTGTAATATAAATTATCCTATCAGAGAACATACTTATTTAATGATAGATAGGACTAGTTCAATGTTGGAAAATAATATTTTGTCCTCGCCATTGGGCATATTTTGATCATTTTGTAAAATTCTGTTGTTAGGTAGCTAGAGAGGTAGTGGGGGGCCAATAAGGCCCATAGTGATAATAGTGGAGGCCATGCAATGTAAGGTGGAATAGGTCCACTATAGTATTAAATAAGACCCACTATGGTAGTTAGATATAATAAATGTGAGAGGACTTCTTAGAAGGTTATGCTTCTAGAAGGTTCCTCCTCTAGATTGTTCTTAGGTGGTTGGTAACAATATATAAAGGGTTCAAGCAATGTAATGAGATATGGAGGTAAGTATTGTATTTGGAGCGGTAACTCAATCAGAGGATGCCCCCTCAAAAAGGCAAGTGAATAGGAGAGGATCCCTTCCATAATAGGATCCATTTTATGGTATTTCCCTACGCTAAGAGTTTTCTTATAATAAAGATTGGTTTTTGTTCTACATGTTCTTTGAATATTTGAGGTGTTTTTGTATGCAAGTATTTGGTACTTAACAATTGATATTAGAGCACTTTCCTTGGCCAAAGAAGGGAATAAAGTTTTTGGTTCTTTTTGTAGTTTTTTAAAGGGAAAAGGGGTCGACGCACATCATACTTAGTTCAGATACGTTTTGTTCAACATTTTCAGAAACTAATTGGGTATTTGAATTCCTATTGGAAAAATACCCAATTTCAAAAAACAATCGGTTGAAACAAAGTCCAGGAAGTGAAGTTATGAGCATTTTAAATTTGGCCATTTTCAGGGTTTTTTTTTCCAGAAAACCCGCATGATTTGCACAATAAGCTATTTTTTCAACCCTAGTTTTTGTTGAAGATTTCTTCCAAGAAAGATGTATTTTATAGGAAAAATTGATGGTGCTAATATTGAATACTTATTAAAGTCCCACAACTCAGACTGGAAAGAGCAGTGGAAATTTTGTCTACACCTTCATTTAAGAGAAGATGCTTAGATATGGTGGAAATCATTGGACTTCTGGGAGTGGATGTCACTTTCCAAGGAAGCACTTGAAAAACCAATTTCAAACAAGTGGTATTATACAAAGTGTAAGGATAAATACATCACCAAGGGTTTATTTTCATGTGACAACTCTATATTACAGATTCATGGATGTATTCATAAAGAAAATATCATTGTTTCTATTAACCCTAGTTGCATGCATAATTTTATCAATGTTGTGTTGTTTAATAGATTGCAAGTTCATGCAAAGAATATTCAAAGCACACAGGTTGAGGGCAAAAATATTCTAATCTTTAAATATTTGAATATTACCATGGATAAATATGTCTTTCATTCATATTTTTATGTTATGGATATGGATGATGTGGATATTGTTTTGGAATATCCTTGAATAGAATCTGTGGGTACCATTAACTTAATGTGAAAAAGAAGTTTCTAAAACTTTGGTACAAGAAAAAAAATCACATTGTCGGATGTGTCTCTTAGAAAGAAAGATGGGCCCACAAATTCCAACAAATAAGTTATTTCCAAGTCCAAAGTTGAATAAGAGGCAGAATCTACAGAAGGAGATGAAGAAAAACAGTAGGATATACACAATAAGGAAGCTAAGGATATGATTTACTCAAAGACACAATGTGTTGCATATTTGAAGAAAAAAAAATTGATTCTTGTAGTTTTTGTATATTACCATCCACATCATATAGAGAAACAACAAATATCAAAGGAAGGGCATGAGCATCAACACATTTATGTACCAATAGGGAACTAGAAAGGAAACTGATCAAGAGGTGCATGGAGGCCTACCAACACTACAAGAAGACATCAAGCTAGAGAACCAATCCCATGGAAACAAGTAGTCGTGACATGTTATTTGTACAAGTTTGGTACATGGTTGATGCATGGTTCAGGTTATTTGTACAAGTTGTTCGGTGCAGGTTGATTGGTTCCAAGTAGTGACACCTGGAGGAATTGCATAAAACACACTAAAGAACATTGTGTACTATTTTAAGATCTTTATTTATTACATGTACATATTTATGATTATTTCAATCTAGGCTTGTTGACTAATCCAAAAATAGTCATGTGAGACTAAAGAAAAGTTTGATGAAAATTCTAGTCTCCTGTTGTTAAAGTTAAGGAAGGTTTTTAGGTATGTGATCATATACACTAGGTCTATTACAAAGTTACAAATCAGATTTGGATGATGAAATTGATGAGGGATTTTGGTTGAGGTACATGTTGGGTACATGGTTGACACAAGTAGTTGATGAGTTGACACATACATGAGGTGTATAGTTGATGATGTTGGTACATCTTGATGAATCATATTTGATGAGTAGTTGATACATGATTGGTACATACTTGGNGTAGTCCTCTTGTCATGAATTTGAATGCATGGTTCATTATCTCTTTCAAAGTCATAAAGAATTTGGGTTCGAGAATAATATTAGGTTGGCACAATTCAACTTAGATTTCAAGGGTGCTTGCTAGGTCTTGGGGGTTGTGTTCACGTGTTAGGGGCTACATCCTGGAGGGACTTCCATTTTTATTTCAATGTGGGGTGGATTCTCTGGGAATTTGGTGCTTGCATTTAATAGGAAATTTGGTTATGAACTATGTTTTTCTTGTCGATTATTTAGGAAATTCTAGAATGCACTCATGTCAGAGGCTCACTGATCAAAAGGAAATGTCGAAAAGGAGCATTCGACATACTGACTGGTGTATTTGAGATTCATTCAGGGGTGTCACCTTTAGGGTAGGGCCTTGAGTTTTAGTGGCTTAGCCAGTTTTTATCAATTTCTCTGGAGCTTTCCTCACTAGACTGGGTTGACATTCGTTTAAATGGATCACGAAAAGGGTAGGGCTCTAGTGCCCTCTCAGGATCAACTAGATATGGAAGACCTATGGAGATCCATGTGGTAAATCCAAATAAAAATTAAAGGCTTGTATACACATGTGACATTCATTCTAAAAATCCTCATTCAACACATAACTACCATGTGTCAACAACACGACAAAGTAGATTCCATCCACTCCCAAGTGTAAGACTTGCAGGACTAAATTGCACCGACACCTCTGACCATGGAGACAATTTCGACAACTAATGGATCTTCCCCCTTAGTATAAATTTCAATTATGGATATGAACCATCCAGCTCATGGCATGGGAAAATAAGACATGGAACCTCCTGATCACTCCAAGTCTAGTACTTGATGATTTTTAAAGTTGTTTACATCCTTGGTATATTTTTAGAGTATACACAGTGAAATTTTGTAATATAAATTATTATGTACTTCTCAGATTCCCTCTCCATGGTTGCGGTGGGATAATGTAGATGATGCGTAGTAGATTACTTAGGATCAATGTTAAGAAGATTGTGCAGAAGGTCATGGATAAGACGACTGCAACGTCTAAAGGATTGTCCATCTAGCTTCGCCTCCTACTTGTCACTATGGAAGATCATGGTTGGGAGATTGGACATGAGAGATTTCTAATTTTTCCCCTGTGTAGTCCTCTTGTCATGAATTTGAATGCATGGTTCATTATCTCTTTCAAATTCATAAAGAATTTGGGTTCGAGAATTCTATTAGGTTGGCACAATTCAACTCAGATTTCAAGGGTGCTTGCTAGGTCTTGGGGGTTGTGTTCACGTGTTAGGGGCTACATCCTGGAGGGACTTCCTTTTTTCTTTCAATGTGGGGTGAATTCTCTGGGACTTTGGTTCTTGCATTCAATAGGAAATTTGGTTATGAACTATGTTTTGCTCGTCAATTATTTAGGAAATTCTAGAACGCACTCATGTCAGAGGCTCACTGATCAAAAGGAAATGTCGAAAAGGCGCATTCGACATACTGACTAGTGTATTTGAGATTCATTCAGGGGTGTCACCTTCAGGGTAGGGCCTTGATTTTTGGTGGCTTAGCCAGTTTTTATCAATTTCTTTGGAGCTTTCCTCACTAGACTGGGTTGACATTCGTTTAAATGGCTCACGAAAAGGGTAGGGCTCTAGTTCCCTCTCAGGATCAACTAGATATGGAAGACCTATGGAGCTCCCTATGGTAACTCCAAATCAAAATTCAAGGCTTGTCTACATAGGTGACATTCATTCTAGAAATCCTCATTCAACACATAACTACCATGTGTCAACAACACGACAAAGTAGATTCCATCCACTCCCAAGTGTGAGACTTGCATGACTAAATTGCACCGACACCTCCGACCATGGAGACAATTTCGACAACTAATGGCTCTTCCCCCTTAGTATAAATTTCACTTATGGATATGAAGCATCCAGCTCATGGCACGGGAAAACAAGACATGGAACCTCCTGATCACTCCAAGTTTATCACTTGATGATTTTTATAGTTGTTTGCATCCTTGGTATATTTTTGGAGTATACATAGTGAAATTTTGTAATATAAATTATTATGTACTTCCCAGATTCCCTCTCCATGGTTGTGGTGGGATAATGCAGATGATGCGTAGTAGATTACTTAGGATTAATGTTAAGAAGTTTGTGCAAAAGGTCATAGATAAGACGACTGTAACGTCTGAAGGATTGTCCATCCAACTTCGCCTCCTACTTGTCACTATGGAAGATCATGGTTGGGAGATTGGACATGAGAGATTTCTAACTTTCCCCTTGTGTAGTCCTCTTGTCGTGAATTTGAATGCATGGTTCATTATCTCTTTCAAAGTCATAAAGAATTTGGGTTCGAGAATTCTATTAGGTTGGCACAATTCAACCCAGATTTCAAGGGTGCTTACTAGGTCTTGGGGGTTGTGTTCACGTGTTAGGGGATACATCCTGGAGGGAATTCCTTTTTTATTTCAATGTGGGGTGGATTCTCTGGGACTTTGGTGCTTGCATTCAATAGGAAATTTGGTTATGAACTATGTTTTTCTCATCAATTATTTAGGAAATTCTAGAATGCACTCATGTCAGAGGCTCACTGATCAAAAGGAAATGTCGAAAAGGCGCATTTGACATACTGACTGGTGTATTTGAGATTCATTCATGGGTGTCACCTTCAGGGTAGGGCCTTGATTTTTGGTGGCTTAGCCAGTTTTTATCAATTTCTCTTGAGCTTTCCTCACTAGAATAGGTTGACATTCGTTTAAATGGCTCACAAAAAGGGTAGGGCTCTAGTGCCCTCTCAGGATCAACTAGATATGGATCAACTAGATAAGGATCAACTAGTATACACAGGTGACATTCATTCTAGAAATCCTCATTCAACACATAACTACCATTTGTCAACAACATGACAAAGTAGATTCCATACACTCCCAAGTGTAAGACTTGCAGGACTAAATTGCACCGACACCTCCGACCATGGAGACAATTTCGACAACTAATGGCTCTTCCCCCTTAGTATAAATTTCACTTATGGATATGAACCATCCAGCTCATGGCATGGAAAAATAAGACATGGAACCTCCTGATCACTCCAAGTCTAGCACTTGATGATTTTTATAGTTGTTTGCATCTTTGGTATATTTTTAGAGTATACATAGTGAAATTTTGTAATATAAATTATCCTATCAGAGAACATACTTATTTAATGATAGATAGGACTAGTTCAATGTTGGAAAATAATATTTTTTCCTCGCCATTGGGCATATTTTGATCATTTTGTAAAATTCTGTTGTTAGGTAGCTAGAGAGGTAGTGGGGGGCCAATAAGGCCCATAGTGATAATAGTGGAGGCCATGCAATGTAAGGTGGAATAGGTCCACTATAGTATTAAATAAGACCCACTATGGTAGTTAGATATAATAAATGTGAGAGGACTTCTTAGAAGGTTATGCTTCTAGAAGGTTCCTCCTCTAGATTGTTCTTAGGTGGTTGGTAACAATATATAAAGGGTTCAAGCAATGTAATGAGATATGGAGGTAAGTATTGTATTTGGAGCGGTAACTCAATCAGAGGATGCCCCCTCAAAAAGGCAAGTGAATAGGAGAGGATCCCTTCCATAATAGGATCCATTTTATGGTATTTCCCTACGCTAAGAGTTTTCTTATAATAAAGATTGGTTTTTGTTCTACATGTTCTTTGAATATTTGAGGTGTTTTTGTATGCAAGTATTTGGTACTTAACAATTGATATTAGAGCACTTTCCTTGGCCAAAGAAGGGAATAAAGTTTTTGGTTCTTTTTGTAGTTTTTTAAAGGGAAAAGGGGTCGACGCACATCATACTTAGTTCAGATACGTTTTGTTCAACATTTTCAGAAACTAATTGGGTATTTGAATTCCTATTGGAAAAATACCCAATTTCAAAAAACAATCGGTTGAAACAAAGTCCAGGAAGTGAAGTTATGAGCATTTTAAATTTGGCCATTTTCAGGGTTTTTTTTTCCAGAAAACCCGCATGATTTGCACAATAAGCTATTTTTTCAACCCTAGTTTTTGTTGAAGATTTCTTCCAAGAAAGATGTATTTTATAGGAAAAATTGATGGTGCTAATATTGAATACTTATTAAAGTCCCACAACTCAGACTGGAAAGAGCAGTGGAAATTTTGTCTACACCTTCATTTAAGAGAAGATGCTTAGATATGGTGGAAATCATTGGACTTCTGGGAGTGGATGTCACTTTCCAAGGAAGCACTTGAAAAACCAATTTCAAACAAGTGGTATTATACAAAGTGTAAGGATAAATACATCACCAAGGGTTTATTTTCATGTGACAACTCTATATTACAGATTCATGGATGTATTCATAAAGAAAATATCATTGTTTCTATTAACCCTAGTTGCATGCATAATTTTATCAATGTTGTGTTGTTTAATAGATTGCAAGTTCATGCAAAGAATATTCAAAGCACACAGGTTGAGGGCAAAAATATTCTAATCTTTAAATATTTGAATATTACCATGGATAAATATGTCTTTCATTCATATTTTTATGTTATGGATATGGATGATGTGGATATTGTTTTGGAATATCCTTGAATAGAATCTGTGGGTACCATTAACTTAATGTGAAAAAGAAGTTTCTAAAACTTTGGTACAAGAAAAAAAATCACATTGTCGGATGTGTCTCTTAGAAAGAAAGATGGGCCCACAAATTCCAACAAATAAGTTATTTCCAAGTCCAAAGTTGAATAAGAGGCAGAATCTACAGAAGGAGATGAAGAAAAACAGTAGGATATACACAATAAGGAAGCTAAGGATATGATTTACTCAAAGACACAATGTGTTGCATATTTGAAGAAAAAAAAATTGATTCTTGTAGTTTTTGTATATTACCATCCACATCATATAGAGAAACAACAAATATCAAAGGAAGGGCATGAGCATCAACACATTTATGTACCAATAGGGAACTAGAAAGGAAACTGATCAAGAGGTGCATGGAGGCCTACCAACACTACAAGAAGACATCAAGCTAGAGAACCAATCCCATGGAAACAAGTAGTCGTGACATGTTATTTGTACAAGTTTGGTACATGGTTGATGCATGGTTCAGGTTATTTGTACAAGTTGTTCGGTGCAGGTTGATTGGTTCCAAGTAGTGACACCTGGAGGAATTGCATAAAACACACTAAAGAACATTGTGTACTATTTTAAGATCTTTATTTATTACATGTACATATTTATGATTATTTCAATCTAGGCTTGTTGACTAATCCAAAAATAGTCATGTGAGACTAAAGAAAAGTTTGATGAAAATTCTAGTCTCCTGTTGTTAAAGTTAAGGAAGGTTTTTAGGTATGTGATCATATACACTAGGTCTATTACAAAGTTACAAATCAGATTTGGATGATGAAATTGATGAGGGATTTTGGTTGAGGTACATGTTGGGTACATGGTTGACACAAGTAGTTGATGAGTTGACACATACATGAGGTGTATAGTTGATGATGTTGGTACATCTTGATGAATCATATTTGATGAGTAGTTGATACATGATTGGTACATACTTGGTACATGGTTGGAGGCATTTGTTAGTAGTATTTTTGACACATGGTTTATGGATGATGCATCATACTTGTATTGGTATATTATTAGAAACACATATTGATTTTGGTGATGATTATGAGTTGTTGTGTTATTCTTGGTTGATGCACATCTTTGAGATTTGTCTAGGTGATTGATCTTGTTGAGTAGATTTGATTTGGTTGATAAGGTTGATGAGATAGGTTGTTGTGATAGGTTGTTTAGATAGGTTGTTGTGACATGTTATTTGTATAGGTTTGGGGAGTGGTTGATGCACTTGTTCATGGTACAGGTTGAGGTACATGTTGGTGCATGGTTGATGCACTTGTTTATGGTACAGGTTGACTACAGGTTGTTTGGTACATGTTGGTGGATGGTTGATGCACTTGTTTATGGTACATGTTGATTACATGTTGAGGTACATGTTGATGCATGGTTGATGCATGGTTCATATTATTGGTACATGTTGTTTGGTGCAGGTTGATTGGTACATGTTTACAACAATATATATCATAGTGATAGTGTTACAGTGGTTCCATTATTCTACTTCTACACCAGGGCGGTTGGACAGGGCAAGGACAAGTGGTTGTAGCCAGCTTTCGGTTGTAGCTGGAGAACATAGGGGGTTGTAGCCTCCTTATGGTTTTAGCCATAGAATTGGGGAGTTGGAGTTTCCCTGAGGTTGTAGCTTGATAAATTAGGGGGTTGGAGCCTCCTTCCAGTTGTAGCTAGAAAAAAAAGGAAGTTGGTGCTTTCAATGAATGTAATTCTTCAAGACATATAATAAAAAACATTCCATGGTTTTCTCCCGCTTTGGGTTTCCATGTAAAACACTGGTGTACTGTGTATGTGTATGATTTTTCATTTGTTCATTGCTTATTTACTCTGTAGTTATTGGATGATAATGCTACATTGATATAACACTTGGTTTATATGGTTAAAAAGGATCCAATGAACACAATTAGATGCCTGGTGAAAGGATCCAAGCTGAAGGATGCCCAATTGGGTAATATCGTAAGAAACATTAGACATGTTCTCATGGCCATCTCTTAGGTGAACAATAGTATCTAGCAGAGGCATATTTAGAAGCTCATCATTCTAGGAAATTCAGTGAACACAATTAGATGCCTAGTAAAAGGATCCAAGCTGAAGGATGCCCAATTGGGTAATATTGTAAGAAAAATTAGACATGTTCTCATGGCCATCCCTCAGGTGAACAATAGTCTCTAGAAGAGGCAGATTTAGAAGCTCATCATTCTAGGCAATTCAATGGACACAATTAGATGCCTAGTAAGAGGATCTAAGTCGAAGGATGCCCAATTGGGTAATATCATAAGAAAAATTAGACATGTTCTCATGGCCATTCCTCAACTGAACAATAGTCTCACTCATAACCAATCCAACTTAGCCAGGTTGATGGCACAAGGAACTCTTAGTGTCAATGGGAGATCCTCCCATCTCATCATTCCATAATCAATGTGGTTCACATTAAACGCCATGCAATTCAAATAGGTGTTGCACTTGGGCGTGGTGTTAAATGTCAGGCCACTAGCTCATAGCTCGCTCACACATGAGATATTAAGGAGTGATCGACATTATGTACTTCCCATATTCCCTCTCCATGGTCATGGTGGGATAATGCAGATGATGCGTAGTAGATTAGTTAGGATTAATGTTAAGAAGCTTGTGCAGAAGGTCGTGGATATGATGGCTGCAATGTCTGAAGGATTTTCCATCTAGCTTTGCCTCCTACTTGTCACTATGGAATATCATGGTTGGGATATTGGACATGAGAGATTTCTATTTTTTCCCCTGTGTAGTCCTATTGTCGTGAATTTGAATGCATGGTTCATTATCTATTTATAATTCATAAAGAATTTGGGTTCGAGAATTCTATTAGGTTGGCACAATTCAACTCAGATTTCAAGGGTGCTTGTTGGGTCTTGGGGGTTGTGTTCACGCGTTAGGGGATACATCCTAGAGGGACTTCCTTTTTTCTTTCAATGTGGGGTGGATTTTCTAGGACTTTGGTGCTTGCATTCAAACTGAAATTTGGTTATGAACTATGTTTTGCTCGTCGATTATTTAGGAAATTACAGAACACACTCATGTTAGAGGCTCACTGATCAAAAGGAAACATTGAAAAAGAACATCCGACATAGTGACTGATGTATTTGAGATTCATTTAGGGGTGTCACCTTCAAGGTAGGGCCCTGAGTTTTGGTGGCTTATGCAGTTTTTATCGATTTCGCTGGAGCTTTCCTCACTAGATTGGGTTGAGATTCGTTTAAATGGCTCACAAAAAGGGTAGGGATCTAGTGCCCTCTCACAATCAACTAGATATGGAATACCTATGGAGCTCCCTATGGTAACTCCAAATCAAAATTCAAGGCTTGTCTACACAGGTGACATTCATTCTAGAAATCCTCATTCAACACATAACTACCATGTGTCAAAAACACGACAAAGTAGATTCCATCCACTCCCAAGTGTAAGACTTGCAGGACTAAATTGCAC
>JZKD02S2290820.1:0-29099 GCA_000966675.3 Picea glauca
TTTATTATGGATGATTTCCACCATTCCTTTCAGCCCGTTATTAGTCTCCAAAGTAACTTGGCACCCATAGCTAAGTTAACCACTTCAGGATCTCTGATTCCAAGCCCACCACTGACTTTAGGAGAGGAGACTATGTTTAAGTTTACTCAGTGATTTTTTTTGGCATTGGACTTTCCTCCTTGCCATAGAAATTTGCGAATGAGCTGGGCCATATCTTTCAATGCGCCCTTGGTAGCCAGGATGGAAGAGAATTGGAAGAGAGGCAACGAGGACAAAACTGATTTAATTAGAACCACACGCCCAACTAGATTGATCCACCTTGTCCCCCAAGAATCCATCTTTTCTCTGATTTTATGAATAATTATTTGCCAATATTCTCCTCGTAGATATTTTAAGTACATCGGGAGGCCAAGGTACTTAAAGGTTTTCCATTCATTTGATATATCAAAACTAAGGATTTGAGCAATACCTATAAGACCGTGAGCATAGATATTCCACACATAGATTTGAATTTTGACATTATTCAGTAAACCTCTAGAAGCTGAGAGGAAAATGTCCAAGACCTGCTTTATTCTTCTTGCCATTACTTCAGAGGCTCCACTTAATAAGATCATATCATCCGTGAATTGGGAGTGATTGATTCTCTTTACCCCTTGAGCTATTTTGAGACCAAGGATTGTTCCATTTGCACATTCCCATTCTAGTCTTATGTTAAGGGATTATGCCGTGAGAACATATAAGAGGGGGGAAAGAGGGCATCCCTACCTTAATCCTCTGAAGGCCTTAAAAAAGAAGGTTGGTCTTCTGTTTATGAGGGGGGAAATCTAATGATTAGAAATGCAGGACACAATCCAAGAAAGGAACTCTTGGTTGAATCCAAACCTTCGCATCACTTTGAAAATAAAGTCATGTTCTACTCTATCGAAAGCATTTGCCATGTCTAATTTAATTGCCATACCCGATTCTCCTCAAGAGTTGCTTGAATGAATTGTCTCCTGCACCAAGATAAAGTTGTCCCAAATTTGTTTGCCTGCCACAAAACCTCCTTGATTGGGGATAATTAAAGATATGAGAAGAGGAGTCAACTGATTAGAAATAGTTTTAGCCATAATTTTATAAGAGATATTACAGAGAGAGATAGGTCTGAATCCGTTAAGAGAGGTTGCTCCAATTTATTTCGGGATTAGCGCTAAAAAGAGGAGTTGGTGGCACCTCCCATTGTTTTTTATTTGTGAACATATTTGATCATTCTGATAAAGTCGATTTTGATTATGGACCAACATCACTTATAGAAGTGAAGAGTAAACCCATCCGAGCCTGGGGATTTGTCCAGATGGAATTGATTGATTATTTTTAGGATTTCTTCTTCTTCAATTTGATGATTAAGCTTGAGATTGTCTTCTTCAGAGATTTTGATTGGGATGTGAGTGAGGAGCGATTTACTTATATCTTCATCTAAGTTTCTTTCTGAGGTGTACAACTTAGAGAAGTGCCTTGTGGCTTGCTGCTTTATTTGGTCGAAATCTTTTATGATATCGCCCCTATAATTTTTATTTCTAAAATTTGATTTGTCCACTGTCTTTCCTTTGTTTGCCTATGAAAGAAGGAAGTATTTTGGTCTCCCACTTGCAACCATAAGCTTATGGATTTTAATCTCCAAGTGATTTCTTCTTCTTGTAAGGCTTGAATGTATTCTTTGTGTGCCTTTTGTTCAGACATTATTTGGCTTTGTTGAACTTCTTTTTATCTCAATTTCCCCTTGAATTTTTTTCTAGTTGTAGCTTTTTCTCCATGACCTTGAGCTAGTGTGGCCTCGAGGAGAGTTTTGTCCAAGATTTGAGGGTCTCTTTAATCAACTTCAGTTTTTGCTCCCAAATGAACACAGGGGATCTAGTGATCCATTGGTTCCAAATTCGTGATACAATGGGGATAAAATCTGACCGATCCATCCACAGGGGATTAAATTTGAATGGAATGGGCCCCCAATTCTTCTGAATTTCAAAAACCAGC
Source organism: Picea glauca (assembly GCA_000966675.3). Lineage (NCBI taxonomy): Eukaryota > Viridiplantae > Streptophyta > Pinopsida > Pinales > Pinaceae > Picea > Picea glauca. The sequence continues at coordinate 2,011 of JZKD02S2290820.1, forward strand.
GAGATAGGTCAATGATCCGATCCCGCCCAAGGAAGGATCAATGAGGAGGTTGATTTTGGGAGTGTGAGAAAGGAACTACTTATTAGAAAGCGGTCAAGCCTGGTAGCAATATGACCTGGCCCTGCTCTTCTATTATTCCAAGTAAATTGGCCTTTGGAAGGGGGAACATAGAAGAGGTCCAGATCTGAGATAAGATCGTCCATTTTTTCCCTATATTGATCTCTTACAATGGATCCTCCTCGTTTTTCTTTTAGGCCTCTTGTAGTGTTAAAAAAATCTACTATAATCAAGTTTTGGGGGAGATTTCCATTTGTTAAATCTAGGAGAGATCCCCAACATTCAACTTTTTCCAAGTAATTATTTGGCATATAAACATTGATAATTGTTAAGATCTTACCTGTGAATTTCCTAGAGAGAGAAGCCATCATCCATAATTGAGTTTGCATATGATCCTCTAGGGTGAATTCTTCTGTGTTCCACATTGTACAGAGTCCTCCTGAAACGCCCCTTGAACTAATTGCTTTTCCTTCTCCTTTTTTCCATTTTTTTTGCATTTCTTAGAGGGTTTCTTGTTCCCTCATTTTTGTCTCATGGAGTAGAAGAATTAAGGGGTTTTCTACTCTTATGAGATTTCTTACTTCTTATTTTTTTTCCCTGCTCCCTAAATCTTTGCAATTCCAGGAGACAACTTTCATCATTTACCAATGTTTTTTGGTGCTCCCCCTTTAGAGGGCTGAGAAGCTATTCCCTTGAGTTGGGTTGCATTTTTACTTGATTTTCTCTCTTTCCTTAATGCTTCCTCTAAAGTTTTTTGGATGCCTAATTCCTTCTCCTGATCTGCTGTCGATTCCCTTTTGTTTTTGCTGGATTTTCTTCCTGCTTTTTTAGTTGTGGTTGGATGGGTGACTTCTAATTCCAAATCACTCTCAAAATTTTCGTGATGGTCTTCCTCATGGAGAATTGGAATCTCTAGAAGGGGGCAAGATACCGATTTTACTGTATCATCCACGTTTGAGATCGAAATTTCTTTCTCTTTTTCTTTTCTATTTTTTTTTTTTTTTCTTCTTGTCGCCTTTTTTCATTTCCTTCTCGATGATCCCTATGATCTTCAGTATTTTCGCCTGGATTTGGGAGCCCAATAAATCGATTATGGCTGGATTATCCTTTCTAAGGGGAGATGGGGGGTGATCTCAAGGGGCCGAGGATTTTTTGCCCTGTCCTTGTGGGGGATTCGATGATGCAACCTTTCGATTAGTTTTTTCGTTTTCAGCTATTGCCATTGATCATGATTCGACTCTTGTGACTAGGATTCTTTGGCTTGTGGACAAATTTTCTCAAAGTGCTCGTATTCATGGCATGCTTTGCATTTGAACGATATTTGTTCATAATCAACCTATTGTATATAAGAACAATTGTCCAAGGTCAACTGAATCGCCTATGGTAATCCTTTTTCCAGACCCACTTCCACACAAAGTCTACCACATGCTTGGATCCCTTCTCATGGTTCAACACGATCAATATATTTTTCCAGCGAGTTTCTGATGTTTTTTAAGGTTTCATCATTCCAACAATGCAAAGGAAGGAAGGGGAGTCTAACCCAAACATGGACTGTTGATGGAACGCTATTTTCTGGGCTGAAATCCGACGTTCATTTGTTGAGGTACAATCCTCTTGCTCCCATGAAATGTAGACCACTGCGAAAGATTAAATCCCTATCTTTTTTTTTTTTTTTGGTCAGAAAGGAAAGCAAAGAAACCCTTACCACAAAAAGGCGCAGGCATTTGTACCTGGATCATTTTTCTCCAATTTAGATCTAGCCGATGGTGCATGGCTTTGGGAGAGGGCCATAGACCAGTAAACTGCCCTATCAACCTGTTTTCTGCCAGTCTAAGCGCCAAGGGTAGTGCTGAAACAACCACTTTTGGAATTTCGTCCATTTTTTTACAAATCTTGAGGGGGCAAGCTTGATAGATTTTGTGTAGAAGGAAATCAGAGATTGAAAGGCCAGAAAGTCCAGAGGAGAAGACGAGTCTGGAGTCCCCCCTAGAGGGAGCCATGAGTATGAACGGAGCTGAGGCTAAAACCCTAGATCAAAGTCGCAACCACCTTAGTTACTGCTATATTTTAAAAGTTAAAATCGAAAACAAAACAAACCCATATTAGTTATTATTATTTTTTTAATTGTTTTTTTTTCACATTAATAATAACATTTATTTTTTATCTCATTTTATTGTATAAGTATAGACACTATGTAACATATCTCTTCCACTTTAAAGTTCATTTTTTTTCCATCTTATTTCATTAGTGTTATATAAGTTACTTGACATATTACTTTATACTCAATATTATGTGTTGTAAACCTTCTCTAACTTGTAGTTATTATGTACCATTCTTCTCTAATTCATGTTTTTTTTCTTTCTCTTGAAGGAGGCTAAAATCTTCTAAAAGCATCACGAGTTTGCATTTTTGATAAGATATGTATTAAAATTATATGAAGTTTTTATATAACATTAAGCAAAACTTAATATGAATTGAATTTACTTAAAAATGACAACACTCATTCCTCCCACTCACAACTAAACCCAATTGACTTCATACTCCAAATTTTTTTTACAATGAAATATTTATAATTTAAAAAATTACAAATTCAAAATAAAAATAAAAATTTATAATTTAGAAAATTGAAAATAAATATTTAAAATTTAAAAAATTACAAATTCAAATTAAAAATAAATATCATAAATTTAGAAAATTGCAAATAAATATCATATAGTTAAGAGCAAAAATGCTAACCTCGTTGGACATTAATACTTACTCTATTTCTCTATTTTTATTTGATTAATGAATCCAAATCAACATGGACCTATAAAAATTTCCAAAAAAATGGGGGCTGGTTTTTTGTGTGACCCTCGTTCAAGAAAGTTGAGGGTGGATGGCCAATCTTTGAGTTTACACTGGTGAAATTATATTAGTTAATAAATTAACATAGAGCTATAAAATTTTCCAAAATTTGGGAAGCTGGATTAACATAGAGCTATAACATTTTCCAAAATTTGGGAAGCTGGTTTTTTGTGAGTCTCATTCAAACAGTTGAGGGTGGATGGCCTACACTCGAGAAAATGAATGTTGGATCGTTATTAATGCTGTGAGTGAAGCCGTCTCTACCCCATATCACTCAACCTAACCAATTTGGAAAATAAAAAATTAAATGAAAGCGTTACAAACAATGTCGTTGTTGCATGTGCATGTCCCTTAAAAACAAATGGCGACTGGGGAGAAACACAGGAAGAAATCAATATATACAGAGCTTATGTACGAAGAGTTTGCTTTGCTGTCATTACAGCTGCAATTGCTTCGAGAAAAGGCAGTCGCATAAGTGTCCACTTCGAAATTTGTGAGTTTTAGCCTGCAAAATTATCTCAAATGGCAAGCTCAGCCATGGCTCAAGGGGTTGGAGGGATAACAGCCCTAATGCCTTCCTTTTCTTCCTCTAACAGATTGCAGCTGGGCTTCTCCAAGCATCTACCTGGTAAGCTCAAGCTCTATTTTATACTAATTCGAGGAGAACTTTAATACTCAGTAAAGGGCTCTGGCTTTTTTTCGCTTTTTACTGAAAATCCCCATTAAGTCTGTGAACGCTAGTGGTTTTCTTCTCAGAATCTCAACCGGGGTTTTAGTATCTATATCCGAGGTTCTGAAGAACCCATATTATATTCTGTTATCGGAAGGTAGATTTAACCAATAGAATGTGTTGACTTCCACACGCTGTTGAGTAAGGGGAAGTTTCAGCAGGCACTGACAGATCCTATGCGGTGGGTCTGTGATTTTTGATGTTGTTATGGGCATGTCAGGGGTAGTAAATCCATTTTTTGACATGTTAAGTTGAAATTGAGTAAAGGGTTAGACCTTGATGATTGAAGATTAGCAAGGGATCAGTGTGGACCTTCCAGGCCGTGGTGAGAACGTGGGCGCCTGATAAGCATGGAGTTCTGTTTGAACTCTGAGCTTTGCCAGCTTCAGAAAAAAATTATGTAAATTACAGTAGTACCCACAAAAGTGCGTGTGTCTGGATCCGTGTTTGGATTTTGTATTTTCAATAACGTAGATTGTAAGGTTGATTTTCTGTTATGTCATCTTTAGCCATTTCCTGTTATGTTTTAGGATTTGGTAAGGTCTCCTCGAGTCATTGCTAGATTTCAGTCGTAGTTGGGCCAAGAGGCACATTTTACAGCCCAGGTAAGAAGGATACGACCCATCAACTTTTGTATATATGTGTAGTTCTGCAAAGAGAGAAAAAAATATAGCAGATGTAAACACAGGGCTGACCCCTTCTATGTTTTCAATTTGCAGCCTAGAACAGATCCATCTTAACCCTGTAACCCTGGATCATCAAGGGGTATCGAATTCCACCAATTTCAATGGCTTTGCAACCACAACGGCTTAAAGACTATTTAGCCACATCAAGTGGGTGCAAAAATATTGAGATTGGTACCTTGAGAAAGGGGTCACTGCCCACAGGGCTTCATGCTGTGTTCTCTTGTTTAGTATACAGAAACAAAATTTTTTAGTAGGACCTGTCAGGATTGACCCTTGGGGTTCCACTCAGCTTAAGTAGAAGTGTAGTGTGCACAGAGTCTGACAACAAAGGCCATCAGTGTAGTTTCCACCCAGGGCCTAGAGGCTGCAAGGCAGTTCACAACTGGCGAAAATCTAAATTCAACAGTTCCAGTGGTTCTGGTATGCATCCAGCCTATTTTTTTAATTGCAATTTCCATAAGAGGCTATTGGATTTATAATTTTATTGTCTTCAATCAGTGAAACAGATCCTCGCTAATGTAACAGTTTAATCCAGTTGTAATTTGCCAACCTCTGTCAGAAATTATGGAATCACTTAATTCCATAGCTACTCTTCCCAGTCTGAGTTGACTCTCAAGTTTGACTTTATTCTTTGAGGAAACTGAACCAAGTCAGCTCTTCCGAGTTTAACTTGGCCCTGAGTCATACATGCAATTTGAATTTGCATGCCTAACACGAGTCAGATTGACACCATGAGTTTCTCATGAGTCAAATTGACTTAGTGAGTTTGAGTCACGAACCTTACATAAAGAAGCAGTCATTTTGCTTGTTTTTCGGATCCGATTTTACAATAGACAACCAGTAGGCTTGTCCCTTTTCCAGAATCCATGGCGTTTTGTAATATGTGGTATCTATGTACTTTGAGATGGTTTATTATTGAAAATTTGCTCCAAATGGAAATTGCAATCTTTCATATTAATGAAAAAATATAATTTTCACTGAAATTTAGTGTATTTCTGTATTTTAATGTTATTTTAATTTGCCAATGCAACTTGTGAGTCTTGCATGAGTTCGAGTCAACTCGTACTCATCAGCCTTGCTGATTCATTCTCCGAGTTGAGTTGGTGACTTTGCTTAATTCTCTGAAGTTTGAACCTTTTTATTGGTATTCCAGAATGGAAGAGGAGTTCCATTGCAATTAGATTGGATGCTTCGTTTTCTCAATCTTCAAATTCAAGGAAACGAGCTTCGAAATTGGTTACTAGTGCTGTGGTGGTGAGATTTCCAAACCTGGCTCCATCTTGTTGTTTTTTATTTGGCAGGATAAATGCAGGCACGCAATATACTTTTATGTAAAAACAAGTTATTGAACTGTTGTGTAAGAAATGGAATGAGCCCTGGAATTCATTTTTACATAGAAACATGTATTTGAATTGTTTGAGAAGCAATGGAATGATCTCTTCGATGGGTTAGCTGAAATTTGCCGAGGGGCAAGACTAATTTTGTTGACAAACTTCCATTCCAGTTGAGTTTGGCCTAAAAATTGGTGGGAATAATGCTAGATATTTATTTTGCAGCGTACATTTGGATATATCATATTTCATTAAAAAATCCACAGCCACATGTTTTTCTGCAGTATTTGATGCCCAAAATATGCTTATTTTCATGTAATGTTGCTGGTTTGTAACGGATTTCTTTCATTGGAAATTTACAACACTCGGTCTGTTTGTTGACTGTGCATGACACGAGCTTTCTCCTTTGATCACCAATTGATTTCAGCATAGCTCTTTTTTCCTTGCATAAATATAGCCTTTATTTATTGGTGATATGTAGTGGGCAATTTGTTCTTGCCATTATCTGACGACCAAAATTTTCCCAGAATGTGAGAGGAATTGAGGCCAAAATGCAATCTCCCATCTCATTTCAATGGTAGACCTCAATTTCTATTGTGATCACTTCTCCGAAACCACACCAACTGCCTGCAGAACATGCATGCGCATTCATTGCACCTCTCCTTATCTACCAGGTCGATCAAGTTTTCTTCCCTCCTTCCTTTGGAAGAACAAGTGCCTTCCTTTACATCATGTATGTTACACTCAAAATGTAGTGTCCCTGGGGCAAAATTAGGGTTTTAGGGCAGATTCTACTGCTCTGTTGGTATATTTTTAAATTGTAGCGTTCCTTCAACAACCGCAGCAGTTTCTACTGTCCACTAGGAGCAATTAATAATTTTGTATTTCTCATTTCACATACAAACGGATAACAGTACAGCTGGTATACTATACTCTTGCATATATCTCATAGACAGTAATATTGCCAAACAGATGCATGCCATTACATAGAAATTTGCAGAGACAATTTTATCATGGCTTGTACCCCAACATTATGGCATTCCAAAATTCCCCAATGCCTGCAGCAGTACTACAAAATAATACCGCTGAGATAGCCCTACACACATAGGTCCTAAGGGCTGCAAGGCAGCTGCAAAATACCTCTAAAACATCCAACTCTAAGGGCTGCAACAGCAGCATCAAAATGCACACAAGAACAACTGTAATAACCCTATTGACTGCAACAGGAGCAGCAAAATGCATACGAGAACAACTGTAATAACCCTAATGACTGCAACAGCAGCAGCAAAATGCACACAAGAACAACTGTAATAACCCTAATGACTGCAACAGCAGCAGTATTCTGTCTCCTAAACCACTCAGAAAACTAGATAATGAAACCGGGTAGATGCCAACTCTTCTTGACTGCAGATCTGCTACAAATTCCCTGTTTTCTGCCAGTTAACCCTTCTTCAGTCCTTCACTCTGCAATCAGGTACCGGGCCTCCCCTTGCTGCCTGCTAATCTACCCTGTCAAGCTGCCTTTGCCTTCCTGTAGTCCCACGACCTGCAAGAATGAGGGGATCGGTTCTCCCTCTAACTCCTCCACGGCACCTGAGTGGATTGAAAATGGGGCTGAGGGTGGGATTGGACCTCCCTAAACCCTCAACAGCCAGCCAATAACCTCCGTGGCTTCCTCAATGCTGCTGTCACCTCCAACCTTTGGCCTGTAATGATGTAAGTTGGCCCCTAAGGAACGACAGAACCCTCCTTAAACTGGCTGCAACGTCACTGTTCCAAGTATGACTGAGATCGGCCTTCTTCCTGGGCAGACTTCCAAGCTTTGCCCCTGCAAATGAGTAGATCGGCCTCAAGAAAGATCCTAGAACGCTCCACAGCAGTACGCTATCCAAGTAAACTGACTTCTGGTGCAGATGAATGGCAGAATAAACCCAGGTTGAGCTAGGGTGAGCACAAGGCACCACCGAACCTCAACAGAACTCAAGGGTTTAACCAAATCCTCCAAAAGCCTGAGGCAACAGCCTCTAAAGGAAGAAACAAGATGCTTGAATCCAAAATCAGATGATGAGGAATGTGTCTCCCCTCCTCGTTATATAATTTTGGTCCTTTGCTTGTCCCCTTCTCTCTTTTTGCCACTTGGCACTTTAGGTGACTTGTTCTTTAAGTTGGGTGACATAAAGTCACTTTACCCCCTTTTTATCCTTCTTTTTACCCAACGTCACTTTAAAAGTCAAACGTTGCCTCCCTGGGTGGCTTTATTCAACCCCACGACTCTCTTTCTTTGGGGCTATAGCCTACGGGGAGCCCCCCTTAGACTAATACGCCCTCCATCTAATGAGGTCAAAAGGGAGGGGACATGACACAAAAAGCCTCGACCTATTGACTGATTGTTGTAGTGCATTCGTCAGATCAATTATCTACTTGGGAACTTTAACCCATTCCTGCATATAAGGCCGCCTGTTTGATGAGGGTAAATGTTCCCTCCCAGAATGAATAAGGTCGCCTGTTCGATGAGGGTAAATGTTCCTTCCCAGAATGAACAATAATTGTGTGACTGATCATTGCAGGTACAATGACAGATGCCCGGGACTAGGTCACTATTATCTTCTTTTTTTCCTTTATGTTTAGAGTTTTAGTTTCTCTCAAGGAATGATTAGCCTTTTGCAAGTATTGGGCTTTTTTTCATTAGCTTCTTTAAGGGCCAGTTGTTTTGTTTCTAGAATGTGAAGGGAAAAATTGAAAATACCTCTTAAATCTTGACGGACACTACAACACTGATTATCAATTACTTGTTTTCCTAGGATGTATGAAGTAGCTGATACTTTGGTTGGAACTTGGTGGTATGTAGTGGGAAAGTTTTCCATTTCTAGTGTCCAGTGGCCAGATATTTTACTGGCATATATTGGGAATTTAGGCATCTTTTTACAGCTGCTTTAAGGATCAATTTGTTATTGCAAGAATATGATGGGAAATATATCCCTTTACTCTTGACTGACATTCTGTTTTTTTTTTTCCATGTGGCACCCCAGAGGATCTGATACAATGTTACACTTATCGTTATCGGGAATTTATCACCGGGGGTCCAAAATTGAAATTATTGGTAATATCGGGGAAATTATCAGAAATCGTAGGGGAACTTTAAAAAATACAAAAATAATTATTTTTTTCAACTTTTTCAACTTTTAAAGCAACATCAACATCAAACAAACACATTGTCACATAAATATGAAAATAAAACTGCAATATAGATATATAAGATGTCAAGTGGTACATCAAACCTCGATATTGAAATATGATATTTTTCCTGACTGTCGAGTCATAATTCCTAATAAGATAATACAAAATCACATCAAAACAAAAATAAATGTATCTCATGAGATGATTATCACGAGGGATCTAGATACTACAAGCCTACAAGGCTAATCATGATGCACTAAGATATCAACTATTCCCTCTACCCCTTTTACGGGAAATGGTCATCGCTAGCGCTTTTCCTCTAGAAGCAGTAGGTGGACGTGGCACTGGCTCAGGAAAACTCTCAATGTCCTCCTGCTATTGCAAATCTGTCTCTCTTGGAAGTGGAAGATAGCCATCTCATACCCAAATCTGTCTCTCCAAGTTTGTCTCTCCTGCCTTGGATAGCAATCTCATACCCAAATGTCCCAGCACTCAGCTTGTATATCTGAATTTGTTTGGAAATCTCCGAGCGTTCAACAGGAGTCAACACCATCCTCTGAACACATTGGAAAAATCCATCCATAACCTCTGCATCAAACCTAAATCCACATGCATAAGAGTATGCGGGGTTGAGGTAGAGCCTTGCTTCATGAATTAGACGATGGAGAGTGTTGTTCCATCGTTCATCAATCACACTCCATATCTCGGCTCGTTTAGTGAATCCCTCTCCCCCCTTGACCTCATAGTATTGATGGATAGCTTCCCTGGTCCTATCCATGGCCTCACACAAGTAGCCCATTGCGGGCTTCTCACCATCAACCAAGCAAAGAACCTTTACCAAAGGTTCACTGACACCACACAACTCTTGCACTTCCATCCAAAAACTTTGATCGTGTCTCACAAGTTCGACTATGGCTTGCCCATCCACTTTAGTGCTATAGACACAAGCATTCCACTCATCTGAAAGAAACATCCTCTGCAATTCCAACATAGAATTGTGGAGAGACTGAAGAGCAATGAAGCTTGTCGCAAAACACGTGATAGCAGGACGAACCAACTCCTTGTTCCCTGTGAACTGTCTCATGAGTGTAAAAACATATGTATGATTATATATATATTTTGTAACAGTCCTAGCCGACTCAACAATTTCCTTGATCCAAGGAATTTTGCCCATGTCCTCTAGCATCAATCAATGCAATGGGAAACACAAGGAGTCCAATATAAGGTCCAATACCTGTCCATGAGCAACTTACCGGCAACAACATAATTAGCAACATTGTTTGTAATGACTTGGACAACATACTATGGGCCTATCTCCCGGATGAAGTTATCCAACATCTCACATAATAACTGTGCATCTTTAACATATGCATATGCATCAACAGATTTGATAAACATTGTCCCCCTGGGACAACTAACTAAGAAATTGAGAATGGACCTGCCCTTCCCATCTGTCCAATCGTTTGACATAACGGTGCATCCTGTGATATCCCATGATTCCCTCAGCTTGCCCATTCTCTTTGTGCAATCGGTCTTTTTCCCTTGAAGGAGAGGCCCTCTCAAGTCATTAAAAGATGGTCCCTTGTATCCTGGACCAACAATAGCAACAACTTCAAACATGGAGTGGTAGAATGGGTTGTTCTTGGCAATGTTGAATGGTATGTCACTCCATAGAAAACATCTAGCAACAATCCTGTCGGCTTCCTCCTTCTCCTTTTTTTTCACCATTGACTGAATAGAAGGTTGCCCCCTAGGCACTGTCCTCGGCACAAAGAAAGGTGAGGATGCTGAGGGGCCAAACATTGTGGAATGTGAGCCCGAGGATTGGCTTTCCCCCACTCCTGAGGTGCTTCCATATCTATTTGCAAGCTCAAGCCTCGTTTCTTCCCTTTGATCTCTCTTCTTATTCATTTCAAAAATGGATTGATTAGCAATGTGGGCAATTTCTAGGGAAGATGCTTTGCAAATCTCCACTTCATTCCCTGGGATTTTGGCAAGGTGGTATTTCAAGCGACTGATGCCACCAAACATTTTCATACCACAACTTGCAATTCAACCTCATTATGTTATGGCCATCATAAGGTAGACCATACTCCCAYGTTGGGTCCAATGGTTTTGGCATTTTGAAATGTGTGGATCACTGATTAAATTTRTAAACCTATGGGACAAAAAAAWTGGGGGAAATTTAGAATCAAAATCCACAAAAAAACTTAAAAAATGATACAATTAAACTACCATACCTACATAACTGTTAAATCCTCCATTAAAAAGGGGCAAAACAAGTTATATCTAATGGACATGCAAACCCTATACTAAATCTTGAAAAATAAAGAAAATGAGGGCATAATTTTATTTACRTACCTGGTTCAATGRATATGCTAGATTGGAGTAGATCCCCACTCCAAAAATGCTTACTTGATGGCACTGRAAACTATGGATTTTTCCTTGTTTGCTTGATGGRAAATGGTTACAACACCATTAGAGTTCAAACCMCACAAACAACATTTGCAAAATGAGGAAAAAGWACCCCAAAACCAGTTTTATARGCCAAAATYCGYGTGGAAACCCAGCAGGCCRATAATTTGCCTYGGCTCGTGATAATATCRGTTGTTTATCGCGATAAATTAAATTATCACGATAAATTCAATTTAGGAAATTATYGYGATAATTGATGGCGATATTATCGGCAAGCTTGAGTTTGGCKATATTATCGCGATAAATCCGATAATATTGTGATAAGTGTAACACTGATCTGATCCACTCTGCTGCTTTTTCAAACAAAAATTTGAAACCTATCTAAAGAGAGTCTGTTATGACAGTCTTCCAGTTAGACCTTGGCCTTCTGTCAGGCATAAAATACCTGTAACACCCTTTAAAGTTYATTCAGKTCTGAAAGTACAGTCYACTTCAAAGGTCTAGGCTTACTAAGCCAGTTTACAAAATATCATAACAGAAAAATAATTTTTTCATTTAAAGCAAARAGGACAAAGCAGCCTTTCTTTCAATCAGCTTCATCTCAATATAGAGATTTGACCTCTTCAGGAAGAGGACCCCTTTCATCAATTTCAGATAACACTCACAGGCATTCTTGTAGAGTTAGGGCTTCTTTTGAAAGCTTATCAGCTTTCTCATTAAGCTTTCTGTATACAATGTGCATGCTGAAAGGAGACCTCTTCGAACCTGTTTCTTACCTCATCAACTTTTTTCCATGAATGGAGCAAGCAGTAAGCTCTCCAGCTTGTTGATACCCTTTGCCCAGTCTATAACCAGCTTTGAGTCCCCCATGATCTGAACAGTCCATCCAGGGGTCCTCTCCTATTTTCACTTTGCAACCTCTTCTTATTTCCATACCAACCACTTTCACACTAATAGAAAACCTTTCATTAATGCCTTCCGGACTACAGAAGCCCCTCCATCCAGTGCTTCAAAGATCCAGGAGCTATATATTTTGCCATCATTACCTACCCCCATAATCCTTCATTATGCGTCAATATCCACATACTCTTTGCAGCTAGAGCCTGCCCAAACAGATGAATATTTTCAAGGTCCCACCCTCCAGCTTGTTTTGGCAAATGCTAATTTATTTCCACTGGACCAGAGGAATACCTTCTTTCTCTCTCTTCCCTGTCCACAAAAAACTGAAAAATACTTCTCTCTAATCTTTTCCAACATTCCTTTATGAGCTAAGGATAACCAATAGACTTGGATTCTTTCCAATACTGATTTCACCATTGTTAACCTTCCTCACCCATAGTACCAGTTTGTCACTCTTCCTTCAAATTTCGCATAGACTCAAAGCCAATCTTCTTAACCTGTAATTATTAGGATTTAGATAGAAACCCAAGTATATTAGACCCTGGTCAAAGAGGATTGATGGGAAAGATAAAATCTGCCGAGACTCTCTTTCTATATCTTCTCCAAGTCCATCAAATAAAACAGTGGACTTGTGGACATTCACCTTCATCCCTGTTGATTTACTATACATCTCCAGAATTTTCTTAAACTTCACTGATTCTCTTGCTAGGCCTGTACCAAATAGTATGACATCATCTACAAATGATAAGTTTGTTGAAATTATTTGGTTTCCAATGTTAATACCTTTAACAGAACCCTCCCTTTAACATGCTTTTATCATCCTGCTTAGCCCTTCAGCTACCAGTAAAAAAAGGAAAGGAGACATCGAACACTCTCGCCTTAGTCACCTTGTAGCATAGAAGAATCTTGAAGGTGGCCATTTATCAATACTGCAAAAGTGGCTGAGGATAGAGACCCCCTGAGTAAATCCAGTTCACTACTCAGATGACTTCCATTTCTATAATTCTATTTGAATCATCAGTAGTCTCAGATACAACTGATTGACTTTATCATAAGCCTTTGCCAGATCCAATTTCATCACCATTGCTGGGATCTTGTTAACCTTTATTAAATGCAATCCTTCTCAGGTTGTTCCCACTGTATCATGAATTTGTCTATTACGCAAAAAGCTAAACTGTTCTTCTGATATAAATTCTGAAAAAGATACCTTCTAGTCCGTTGGCTAGTATCTTTTAAATATATTATACACAGAGTTGCACAGTGAAATGGGCCTATAATCTCCATAAGTGTCAAGGTTATTTTTCTTGGGATTTAAGGCTATAAAAGTAGTACCTAGGGATTTCGATACTTATTTGTTCCACAATTCCATTGGCAGTCCAGGTAGCTTTACTCAAATTGGTTGTAATAACACTGCTTCCCTTCTAAGATTGAACACATTCTCCCCTTTTTTAGGTTTTAGAAATGAAGGCCCCCAATACCATTTTTGGGATATGATCCTGTTTCTGCTCTAAACTTGAATGGTATGTAACCCCTGGGCCCTAACTAATACATGGAATCTTGTCAAATATCCCAAAAACCCTAACCATAGCTCTCCATCTATCTCCTCATAGGACCTTCTAACACTTGTTTGCCCATGAAATGCCCTATTAGGACCTTTTCCATTGGGATTTTTATGCTTTCCATACCCATGTTCTCACCAAGGAGACGATTTCTTTCTTTGTTCTCACACACTTGTGCTTTTTGCCCTTGCATCTTTTTGATCTGCAGTAATACCCTTCTTTATAAGGTTATCAATAGCCCTGCTAGACAATTCCTCCAAGGATAGAGAATGGAACCCTCGCCCTAGATTGTTCTTCTGTTCAAATGTTTGGCCCTCCCAACCTCTTTGAGACTTAATGTGATTTTGGAAAGATCTCTCCTCAAACTGTGATGTCTGTGCCTCTACCTTGAACCCTTTTCCCTTTATATCTGCCTTGAATCCCTGATAGACGTTCCTCGCTCTGAATTGCCACTCCTTGCGTCAGACTGGGACATGTCATACAAACCATAGTTTTGGTTTTGAGCCTCCAAGCCCTCCCCTCCAAGCTTCAAAGGTTCTAAAGATTTAGATGGAGCTAAGACTTCCTCTAGACCTTCATTGATTTCTTTGTTGTAGGCTCACGACCCCTTCCAAATCTATATCAACTCATCCCTTGTGCTGAATATTGACTCGAGAATGACCTCTTCTCCATCTTCAGAAAGTCCACTAGCTTCTCCATTCTCCCTCCCCGAGATCACCTTCAATCCTTCAAGTTCAAGAGTCAGTATATTCTAATCTGGTACAATGTACATCAGAGGTTATGACTCTAAACTTTAAAGTGGAGACACTTTCTATGTCAAAATCTTGAGAAGGATTGTGAGGTGGGTCATGTCTCATAGAACTTCTATCAAAAATGTTTGGAACATCTTGTCCCACCCTCAAGCACCTAAGCAAGAGTGAGATTGTTGGTACCTTGCTAACCACAATCAGTTCACAAGGGGCAAACATGTCACAAATGGAATTTGAATTTGGGTGGGGTGTGTTGAGATTTGGGTACCTTGGAAAGTGGTCCCCATGTGTTTATGAGTCTCTAAACACAAAGGGGAAGACTATTACCCTTGTACTTTACTTTATGATTCTAATTTCACTTTGACCTAGGAGATTTAAGTCAAAAGTGAAATATGTCACTTAAGTTATTAAAGTGACAATTAATTCACAAAGTGGGTGAATTAATAGACATAAAGCAATCTAAGGAAAGTGGGTTTCCTTAGTGAGATTTTTGGATTAGATCTCACCCATTGATTAGACTTGGCTAGATTGGATCTAGGCCATTGATCTTTTAGGGCTTGGCTAAAGGAGGGTATAATGCATTTATGAGAGTCATTCTTCACTTGTGAGAAGAGGAGAAGAGAAGGAGAGCTAGGGCACATTTCTTGAGGAGAGGAAGGCGCACTTGTTGGAGGGTTTGCCCATTTGAGTGAGGGAAGGCGCATCAGGTTGGAGGAGGTGCTTCCATGGAGGAGGAGGCACACACTTGAGCTTGGGCGCATTCTATGGTTGAGGGCTCACTTGGAGGAGGAGATGCACATTCCTTGAGGAGAGGCGCACTTCATACATGAGTGATTTGTGTAGAGGAGTTGCGCACTTGTGAGAGGAGAGTCTTAGTGTGGAGCTAAGGGCGCACTTAAAGGAGGCTATTTCTAGAGGAGAGGGCGCACCAAAGCTAGGTGCGCACCATACCATGGAGGAGGGCGCACTTGTGTAGAGGGTGCAAACTTCAAGGGAGAAGAGTAAGGGTCATTCAAACTTCAAGTGGGAAAGGCAAGATCATGGCATCTCAGTGGTAAAGGCAATGGCTCAAAGACAAAGGCATCAGGATAAAGACAAAGCAAGCAAGAGGAAGAAAGGCTCACCAAGGCAAGGGGCGCCTTACTTCACAAGGCTTGTGGGAGGTCTTCAAGGAACTCCAAGGCATCCGAGAGTGGTTGCTCTTGTACCAGGTTCACTTGTATATGTTTCCTGTGTTGTACATTTTGCTTTGAGGCCTTCTATATATATCTGCTCCAAACTAGTTTTCCCCATGGGGGGGTTTTTCCAGGGTCATGTTGACAAAAAATCTATGTGTCAATTTTATGCATGCTTAGAAGTGTAGATCAACATTTTAAAGTTAAAGATCTAGAGGTAGTGAGTGTTATGTGTTTTGATGTATATTGCATGTGCTAACATTGAGTAAAGAAAACATTTGCAAGAGCACCTCAAAAGGGCACTTAACCATAAAAAATTGAGCTGAAAGTTTGGTGACTCTTTTCTGTCCTAAAACAACAGCAAAAGACAGCCACACAGTTGAAACTTAGAGCCATACTAAGGTCAAAGACAGACCTTAGGTGGTAGCCTCATAGGACCTCAGAAAATCTACATGGTATTAGAGCCAATGGTGGCTTAGACTTGTTGATTTTTGAGCATTTTCGTGGACAGTTCATGGCAAATTTTGGACAGCTTGTTGACAGAGTTTGTGGACAACTTGTGGGCAGATTTGTTGGGTTGATCTTTGACACTTGTGGACAACCTCTTTTCACACCTTCAAAGGTTCTAAAGATTTAGATGGAGCTAAGACTTCCTCTAGATCTTCATTGATTTCTTTGTTGTAGGCTCACGACCCCTTCCAAATCTATATCAACTCATCCCTTGTGTTGAATATTGACTCGAGAATGACCTCTTCTCCATCTTCAAAAAGTCCACTAGCTTCTACATTCTCCCTTTCTGAGAACACCTTCAATCCTTCAAGTTCAAGAGTCAGTATCATTCTAATTTGGTATAATCTGGTACAATGTACATCAGAGGTTATGACTCTAAACTTTAAAGTGGAGACACTTTCTATGTCAAAATCTTGAGAAGGATTGTGAGGTGGGTCATGTCTCATAGAACTTCTATAAAAAATGTTTGGAACATCTTGTCCCACCCTCAAGAACCTAAGCGAGAGTGAGATTGTTGGTACCTTGCTAACCACAATCAGTTCACAAGGGGCAAACATGTCACAAGTGGAATTTGAATTTGGGTGGGGTGTGTTGAGATTTGGGTACCTTGGAAAGTGGTCCCCATGTGTTTATGAGTCTCTAAACACAAAGGGGGAGACTATTACCCTTGTACTTTACTTTATGATTCTAATTTCACTTTGACTTAGGAGATTTAAGTCAAAAGTGAAATATGTCACTTAAGTCATTAAAGTGACAATTAATTCACAAAGTGGGTAAATTAATAGACATAAAACAAAGGAAAGTGGGTTTCCTTAGTGAGATTTTTGGATTAGACCTCACCCATTGATTAGACTTGGCTAGATTGGATCTAGGCCATTGATCTTTTAGGGCTTGGCCAAAGGAGGCCAAAGGAGGGTATAGTGCATTTATGAGATTCATTCTCCACTTGTGAGAAGAGGAGAAGAGAAGGAGAGCTAGGGTGCATTTCTTGAGGAGAGGAAGGCGCACTTGTTGGGGGGTTTTCCCATTTGAGTGAGGGAAGGTGCATCGGCTTGGAGGAGGTGATTCCATGGAGGAGGAGGAGGAGGCACACACTTGAGCTTGGGCACATTCTATGGTTGAGGGCGCACTTGGAGGAGGAGAGGCGCATTCCTTGAGGAGAGGCGCACTTCATACATGAGTGATTTGTGTGGAGGAGTTGCGCACTTGTGAGAGGAGAGTCTTAGTGTGGAGTTAAGGGCGCACTTAGAGGAGGCTATTGCTAGAGGAGCGGGCGCACCAAAGCTAGGTGTGCACCATACCATGGAGGAGGGCGCACTTGTGTAGAGGGCGCAAACTTCAAGGGAGAAGGGCAAGGGTCACTCAAACTTCAAGTGGGTAAAGGAAAGATCATGGCATCTCAGTGGTAAAGGTAAAGTCTCAAAGACAAAGGCATCACGATAAAGACAAAGCAAGCAAGAGGAAGAAAGGCTCACCAAGGCAAGGGGCACCTTATTTCACAAGGCTTGTGGGGAGGTCTTCAAGGAGCTCCAAGGCATCCGAGAGTGGTTGCTATTGTACCAGGTTCACTTGTATATGTTTCTTGTGTTGTAAATTTTTCTTTGAGGCCTTCTATAAATATCTGCTCCAAACTGGTTTTCCCCATGGGGAGGTTTTTCTAGGGTCATATTGACCAAAAATCTATGTGTCAATTTTATGCATGCTTAGAAGTGTAGATCAACATTTTAAAGTTAAAGATCTAGAGGTAGTGAGTGTTATGTGTTTTGATGTATATTGCATGTGCTAACATTGAGTAAAGAAAACACTTGCAAGAGCACCTCAAAAGGGCACTTAACCATCAAATATTGGGCTGAAAGTTTGGTGACTGTTTGCTGTCCTAAAGTAGCAGCAAAAAACAGCCACACAGTTGAAACTTAGAGCCATACTAAGGTCAAAGACAGGCCTTTGGTGGCAGCCTCATAGGACCTCAGAAAATCTACATGATAACAGAGCCAATGGTGGCTTAGACTTGCTGATTTTTGAGCATTTTCGTGGACAGTTTAGGGCAGATTTTGGACAGCTTGTTGACAGCTAAGTCACAGGGTTCGCCAAACCTAAAGCTTAAGGTTCGAAATTCGGCGAACCTCAAGGTTTGCCAAACCTGAACGAACTTGAATGCGTGCCCGAATTTGAACCTTAGGGCAAATTTTAGGGAAAATTTTATTGAGGTTTGGGATGAGGTTTTATTAGGGTTCAATATGTATAGCCGAACCTAAAGAAGAACCTCATTCGAACCTTATTGGAAAATTCGAACCCAAATCGAACCTAATCGTTATTGAACCCGAACTCGAACCCGAACCATGTGACTTAGGTTGACAGAGTTTGTGGACAACTTGTGGGCAGATTTGTTGGGTTGATTTTTGACACTTGTGGACAACCTCTTTTCACACCTGCGTGGATAGGAGTGAGGTTGCATTTCATGACCTATTTTCACACCTATTTGCTAGGAGTGAGGTTGGTGTTCGCTTGCCTCTTTTTGCACCTGTGTTGACAGGAGTGAGGCAACTTTCCTTTGCAGTTGGAGCATCAGAGTGAGTGCAGTTTGGCAGACATGTCAGTATCTTAGATGCGTGTGGAGGACAGGCTAGCCGGGGCTAGCAATTGGTCGCCTTGGAAGGCGAGGATCGTCTTTGTCTTAGAGGACCTCGAATTATGGGATATAGTTGAGGCGCTTGTTCCTGTTCTCCCTGTTACTGCCCCCGTCTTGTTGGCAGAGTTTAGGAAGAGGAACAATAAGGCAAAGAGGACCATATGTGATGCAATGCGGGATCATATCATTCCCCACTTGACTGGGAAGACTTATGCATATGAGATGGGGGCATCTCTATGCAAGTTGTATGAGAGCTCTAATGAGAACAGAAAGTTGTTTTTTCATGATCGATTGAGGGGCATTCGCATGCTCGAGGATGAGTTGGTTACTTCTTTCCTTGGTAGATACACCCAGATCAGAGACGAGCTTGGAGCCGTCGGAGAGGTGGTGGATCCCAACTCTATGGTGAGGACAGCTTTGAACAACTTTACCAAACCATGGGGTCCATTTGTTCACGGCATTGTTGCCAGGGAGGTTATGCCTACATGGGAGAGGATGTGGGATGACTTCGTCTAGGAGGAGACTAGACTAGTGGCAGAGGCTTCTGGACAACAACAATAGCAGCAACAGTCAGTTCCGGGTGATGAGGACCTTGCTCTTTGGACAAAGGGCAAGAAGAAGACCGATCGGGGAGGTTGGCAGGGTCCCAAGTTTGGGGCCCCACCACGGAGAGAGCAGCAGCAATGGGCATAAGAGAGACATGAGCACAGTGAGATGCTTTGCTTGTGGAGAGATGGTTCACTATGTAGCACAGTGTCCCAAGAAAAAGAAGCAGCAGGATGGGTCAGCAACGACAACAGAGGAGATAGAGTTCAATGAGAAGTTTGCGAGAGAGTGTACATTCGTGACTACTTTGTCTACTGTTACACTATCCAGCATTAGATGGGGAGACAAAGTTGAGGAGGACTGACTGACTCACAATGATGATTCAGAGAGAGATCAGATTCAGTGTCCTTGGACACCATCTTCAGAGTGGGTGACTGGTCCACCCAGGATAACTTCAGTTTCAGAGTTGCCGAGCAGACAGAGAGTTGGTGCTACAGCTTCAGAGCATCAGAGATTGTTGAGGAGGAGTTGCAGGGCACCACGAAGGCTTGAGCCTCACTTGGCTACAGAGACGGGCATATCAGGTTCTGGATCCACTTCAGGTGGAAGCTACTTGGCGAGAGGCCAAGTTGAGGATCTTGGTGAGATGCCTAGATCTAGGTACTCTTGGTGAGATGCCAAGAGAGTGACTCTTGGTGAGATGCCAAGAGTAGTGACTGTTGGCGTGATGCCAGGAGGTAGAAATCCTTGGTGGGAGACCAAGGTGGAGATCTTTGGTGTGATGCCAAGATCTAAGTGATCTTGGATAGGTGGAGAGACACTTCCATCTATAGATCATGCAGATTGAGAAGATCTGTGACAGAGACTACTTTCAGTGATCAGGGTACAGCCATACTCACCGAGTATATGCCAGGAGGCAACCATGTCCATTGCAGGGATGAGATTGGTGGTGACGAGCACTTTCCTCTGTAAGAGGGAGTGTTGAGATTTGGGTACCTTGGAAAGTGGTCCCCATGTGTTTATGAGTTTCTAAACACAAAGGGGGAGACTATTACCCTTGTTACTTGTACTTTACTTTATGATTCTAATTTCACTTTGACTTAGGAGATTTAAGTCAGAAGTGAAATATGTCACTTAAGTCATTAAAGTGACAATTAATTCACAAAGTGGGTGAATTAATAGACATAAAGCAAACTAAGGAAAGTGGCTTTCCTTAGTGAGATTTTTGGATTAGATCTCACCCATTGATTAGACTTGGCTAGATTCGATCTAGGCCATTGATTTTTTAGGGCTTGGCCAAAGGAGGCTAAAGGAGGGTATAGTGCATTTATGAGATTCATTCTTCACTTGTGAGAAGAGGAGAAGAGGAGGAGAGCTAGGGCACATTTCTCGAGGAGAGGAAGGCTAACTTGTTGGAGGGTTTGCCCATTTGAGTGAGGGAAGGCGCATCAGGTTGGAGGAGGTACTTCCATGGAGGTGGAGGCACACACTTGAGCTTGGGCGCATTCTATGGTTGAGGGCGCACTTGGAGGAGGAGAGGCGCATTCGTTGAGGAGAGGCACACTTCATACATGAGTGATTTGTGTGAAGGAGTTGCGCACTTGTGAGAGGAAAGTCTTAGTGTGGAGTTAAGGGCGCACTTAGAGGAGGCTATTGATAGAGGAGAGGGCACACCAAAGCTAGGTGCACACCATACCATGGAGGAGGGCGCACTTGTGTAGAGGGCGCAAACTTCAAGGGAGAAGAGCAAGGGTCACTCAAACTTCAAGTGGGTAAAGGCAAGATCATGGCATCTCAATGGTAAAGGCAAAGGCTCAAAGACAAAGGCATCATGATAAAGACAAAGCAAGCAAGAGGAAGAAAGGCTCACCAAGGCAAGGGGTGCCTTACTTCACAAGGCTTGTGGGGAGGTCTTCAAGGAACTCCAAGGCATCCGAGAGTGGTTGCTATTGTACCAGGTTCACTTGTATATGTTTCCTGTGTTGTACATTTTTGCTTTGAGGCCTTCTATATATATCTGCTCCAAACTGGTTTTCCCCATGGGGGGGTTTTTCCAGGGTTATGTTGACCAAAAATCTGTGTCAATTTTATGCATGCTTAGAAGTGTAGATCAGCATTTTAAAGTTAAAGATCTAGAGGTAGTGTTACGTGTTTTGATGTATATTGCATGTGCTAACATTGAGTAAAGAAAACACTTGCAAGAGCAGCTCAAAAGGGCACTTAACCATCAAATATTGAGCTGAAAGTTTGGTGACTGTTTGCTGTCCTAAAACAGCAGCAAAAGACAGCCACACAGTTGAAACTTAGAGCCATACTAAGGTCAAAGACAGACCTTAGGTGGCAGCCTCATAGGACCTCAGAAAATCTACAGGGTGGCTAACAAGTTCTCTTAACCACCCAAGTTAGACCCAACTGACAACTTACTGACATTCTGTTATCCATGAATTTGTATTGAGAAATCCACGTCTTTCACACACAGAATTGGATGCTTTTTCTGAGAGTGTGCTGGGTTTGCTCATTTTTTAATTTTAGTGTCTATATTAATCATGCAGATTTGTTTCCCTGTAAACTTTTGCAAGTTTACCGTGACAGATATTATTATTAACTTTTCTAACTATGGGAGCCCTTTATTACATCCTTTTGAATCTTCCAGGTGAAGGATGAGACTGCTACAAGTCCTGCAACATCAAAGACTGGGTAAGTAACAATTCTTATTTATCTTATAACTCAAAAGAATGATTTTGTCATTTCGGATTGTTTAACTTGGTTCAATATTAAAGAAGAAACACCTGATTTGCACAATGTAAAAGGCTGCAAACTTAGAAAAACTAGCAAGTTTTTTATGTCATTAGTTTAAATTGAGCAGATACCCTGTAATGCCCAATATAGCAGCTACAACTCTTTCAAGGAACCATATAGATCACAAGTACAGCTGATACTTTATCATCAATTCTTACATATGGTTGCTGTTAGCAATGCTTAATTACATTCTTGGAATTAGTAGTGATTTGTAGATTATTTGTAAGGTAACTGTTCAGTAGCTGTGGCTTTCTGTTATTCACTGATAGAATCCCCATTTTCAGATGGATCACTTTAACTCATTAACAGTCATTTCTTAACTCATTAACTATCTTGTGTGTTTCAGTTTCACTTCCCCTATATCTGATATACAGTAAAGGAATGGCAGCTGCTTTAGTAGATTTTTCATCATTTTTAATTGCAATTCAAGTCCGCCTCACATTACTAACATGCCATCTGTAATGCCCAACTATGTTGTTTCCTGAGCGAAGCTATTTTATATTGTATAACATTTCTTGTCCAAACAGTATGTAACTGAAAGCATTCAATTCATTAGATATTTGTGTCCACATATATAGCGTACATTCTCTCCCCACACATCTGGGAATAGTTCATGTATATATTGTGTACTCTCTCTCTACACATCTGGGAATATCTCTCATAGATGTGTTCTGGTTGCTCAGGAAAAATGCAGTCACCCCTTTCATCAAATAATATCTGGAAAAATAACCAGCTCATAGTGGAAGTCATTATTTCTCGGAACCATGCAATGAAGAACACCCAAGTTGTTGTTGACAGTATTTTCCGAAATGGTGACACAAACCTAGAATAGAAATGTTCCAACCAGCTGACTAGCGATTTAAGCTCACAACAATGATCAACTGGACACAGAAAGCCAAGGTGGGTTTATATCCCATCGCATGATTCCTGCTCCATCAGTTTTCCTTAGAGTGGCAGCAAGCCAAATGGCTTAGAACTGAGTAAATGCTAAGATGATGTGTATAATATATCCTCCACTTCTGGTATCAATGAATGAGACATGAAGAAGTTCATGGGCTAAATTATGACAAGGGATAAGTGCTATGTAACTCTCATTACCCCTATGTACTTTCATGACAAAACATAAATCTGAAGATTGATGTTGAAGTGGGCATAGCATACCACTTAATTGTTGGAATATAACGCTTCATTACAACTCAATATAATAAAGTCATGGTTATATGAGTGACTAATATTAAAGATTCGATGTGATAGGCATTAAGCCTATAGGTGCCATTGAGAAAAAGCAGTTAGGTCATATAGGTAGTGGCGTAGTGCAAATACCTATCCAGACAAAAGAGAATCAATTTCAATGTATACAATGACTCCATTGTAATAAACACATATTTTACGTGAGTTTGTTTTTATGATATTTTTCTTTTTATTGATGTGCTGCAAAATCCAACATGGTATTAGAGTGATATGGAAGCAAGTGAGCCTGTAAACTTCGGAGTCCAAAAAATCCACAATCCATGAGTGAAGATTACTATTGAAGTGTTAAATTTATAGCAGCTGCAAGAGCCATTCTATTGTAGGATGGCTAAGACCCTAGACGAGATCTAGGGCCCCCAGTGCACTTTTGGGGTACTTGGTCTGGGACCAAACAGTCAGTGCCATGACAAAAGACCCTTGTTAGGGCCCCAGTATACGACTGGGGTTCTTGGTCTGGGACCAAGCAGTAAAGACCCCTGAGAGGGCCCCCAGTATACCACTGGGGTTCTTGGTCTGGGACCAAGCAAATAAAAGCCCCTAGATATGTCTAGGGCCCCTGGACATGGTCCAGGGTACCCATGCCTGGGGCAAGGGTTTCTTGGTCTGGGACCAAGCAGTTAAAGCCCCTAGATATGTCTAGGGCCCCTGGACATGGTCCAGGGTACCCATGCCTGGGGCAAGGGTTTCTTGGTCTGGGACCAAGCAGTTAAAGCCCCTAGATATGTCTAGGGCCCCTGGACATGGTCCAGGGTACCCATGCTCGGGGCAAGGGTTTCTTGGTCTGGGACCAAGCAGTTAAAGTCCCTAGATATGTCTAGGGCCCCTGGACATGGTCCAGGGTACCCATGCCTGGGGCAAGGGTTTCTTGGTCTGGGACCAAGCAGTTAAAGTCCCTAGATATGTCTAGGGCCCCTGGACATGGTCCAGGGTACCCATGCCTGGGGCATGGGTTGATCCTTGGTCTCTGACCTTGGTGGATAAGACCCCAGGAAAAGTCCTGGGGCTACTTGATTCTCAATCAAGTACTTGATGGTACATGACCTTCCTCGAAGAAGGACATAACCACAAGAGGGATAAGTCCCATATGCAGTGATGATAAAGTAATAGGTTCACCATGTGATATGAAGGAATGAGTATTGCCACTTTACAAACCCACCTTTACCCTTGCTTGATTGATTTGGGGTTTTTAAGTTTTATTAAGGGGTAATGTTTTAAAGTTAAATATTAATATTGTCACATGTTTAAATTCCAAATTTAAACATGTGATTTTTAAGTTAACTTAAACTACCCCTAACCCTTACTTAAATACTATATAAGAAACCCCCCCCCCCTACAACTTCAAGTAACCTATTCTTCTAAGTGTGCTAGCATTGGCCTCTTGTTCTCTGATGTAGCTGCGGCCTCTTTGTTCTGTGGAGAGCTACCTTGTGATCTGCTGTAGCCTCCTCTTGTACAGCGGCAGCCTTCCCTTGCTCTGTTGTAGCTGCGGCCTCTTGTATGTGTGGGAGCGGCCCTCTTGTCTTGTGTGGGAGCAGCCTCCCTTGCTGCGGCCTCTTGTATGTGTGGGAGTGTCCCTGTGTGTGAGAGCAGCCTCCCTTGCTGCGGCCTCTTGTATGTGTGGGAGTGTCCCTGTGTGTGAGAGCAGCCTCCCTTGCTCTGCTGTAGCTGCGGCCTCTTGGTGCTGTAGGGATAGCCGTGGCCTTTTCCTTGACTTGCTGGATCTGCCCCTCATACTACCGCCTCCTACTGTGGATTTTTCTGGCCGCCGTGGGGTTTTCAAGCTGCTACCTGTCTAGGGGTTAACCTTCAGCACCGTCCTCCTTGACTGTCATTTGGAGTGTGTGGCTAGATGCGGCCCTCCTAGGTGCTTGCTGTTGGTGAAGGTGCAGTCTCCATTGAATTTTCTGCTGGGGTACTGAGTTGCATGTGAGCAGCGTGACTTCTTTGAGTGAAATCTTTTGAGGTCACGGCCCTCTATTGTGAACAGATCTAAAGGGTGTTTGTGCCCCTCTTCTCAATCTGCTGTGTGAAGAACTTATCCAGCATGTGACCCTCTTGCTAGGGTATTTTGTGGAGTGCCTTTTCTCTAAGGTTTCCTAACACCTGACTTCTGTTCACTGCCTAGACTAGGGTTTATACACAGTCCTGTTTTCAGCACCTTGGGTAAGGGTTTGACTGTATGAGGGTTTGGGCATGTGTTTAACACTGTTGGGTTTGTGTTTTCTCCCTGTGGCCCATGTGCTTAGTGGCAAGAAAGTTACTTCATTCTATGGCATTAAGATCTACTACAGATCCATGAACTAAATCTTTGTCTGAGCATACCAAACTGGATCTATACCTATTGGGGTTATTGTGCTATCTTCAAGGTAAGTTTGTTGTACCAGGTATGTATCTCACTCATCTCTTTTAGATCTGATTTGATTCTTATTAAAGAACTGTCTAGCTATGAGTAGATCTAAAGAAATGCTTTCAATACATAAAGTTTTCATGGTGAAATGATTAGACTAAATGGTTAGATCTGAAAACTGTGTTTTTAGTCTTGTAGATCTATTGATATGATCAGATCTGTTCACTGCTGCAGAGTACTAACTTTAGATCTGAGTTTACATTTATATTTGATCAGAGTTTTCTCTACAAGTTTGTTGCTGTCCTTCATTTATCTACATGCTATGTGTCTCTATCTCTGATTGAGTTCAGATCTAGCTGTTTGATTATTGAAATTTAAAAGAGACTACTGTTCTGCAATTTTACCCTAAATCTAACATGAAGTTCTTGAATCCTGAGTGAAATGTATGGTTGGAATTTGTGGGCCAAGTATGCATATAAATGTATTGGTAAAATCAAATTAATAGAAAGCAAAGTTTTTCTAATTACCAAGTTCTAAACTTTGAGAATGATTTGATTTTAAAATATCCATATAAATATTTAGAGAGGAAATTTGGTTATGTCTTTATGAGAGACCATTCGATGTTGTGTTGCATGACACAATTCGTCATGGTGTTGAAACTTGTTTGCATACACATGCAGCTCAGATGAGGCGATGAGGAAAAGGCGAAAACTTGAGGTTGAATAAGGGCAGATCAATCACATGAAGGAGCAGACCAGTCCACACGATGGTTGACATCACGATATTCTTGAAATTAAACCACAAAGGTTCTTGGTCACTAAGAGAAGGGAACAACCTGTTGACCAATAGAGGCTAGGAATATACATGCAGGATGATGGGCGCAGTGGTGGCAACGTAAAAGCCAATTGACAAGAAGAAATTTGATGCCCTAATCATTCACACAATTAAGGTGGATTGAGGAATTCGAGCTGCAGATTTGTTGGGCAAATAAAGACAATAGGGGTTCAATTTGATTGGGGAAAGAGGCAAGGGTTTGACCCTAGTCAGAGTTTGAATGCAAATAGAATGCGGCTATTTGTGCTCGAGACAAAGCAATACTCAAATGAAATTCATGAAATCCACACGCGATTTGGAATGCGAGCATAGTTAGAGGTAGTCGTGATCTGGACAGAGAAGAACTCTATACAAGACTTGTGCCTAATTTGCAGATGCCAACCATAGAGGTGATCTTTTTATTGTTCCCATTTTTTTTAGACTAAAGCTTCTAGTCAACATGAGCAAGTGACAACTGCACTATTTCAGATTTAAGATTGGGATATAAATGGCCTGCCACACTATGGAAGTCTCCTTAGGGTTAAGAAGCCATGAGTGGGGGTATCTATTC
>JZKD02S2290842.1:22110-34354 GCA_000966675.3 Picea glauca
AGATCATTCAAATTTTTGGTCATTTCATCAAGTTTTGGATCAGATGTGGCTGAGTTAGAGGAGGTAGGGGAATCTTATATCTATTTCTTCTTGTCTTTATCATATCTAGTATTTAACTTATATCATGCCAAGATATTAGATTCAACCTCAATGGATGCTTCTTGCATGGACAACAAGGTGGTGGATCTTCTCTCCCTCGAAAGAAGAGAGAAATATGCATCAAATGAATTGGCATAAGTGATCTTGGTAGAGGCTTCAATTGGTTTTATCTCATCTAGGATTCTACCATACATATTATTGAATCTCTTGGTGAAGTTTGAAATAGATTCACCATTCTTTCTCTTAAGAGCCCCAAACTCAGTGATGTAGTAGTGATAATCTCTCCTATCTCCCCACTACTTTATTAAATCTTCATATAATGCCTCAATATCTATGATGGAGGCTAGAGGAATACCCTTGAACCATTTCCTTACTTCCCCATCCAGACTCTGCACACAAAACCTCATCCACACATATGCATAGTCAATTTTAAAGTTGTCTGCAAATCTTTAGAAGGATACCAGATGTTCCTCAACAGTGATATCACCTTCCCCATTATATCTTGGTAAATATTTCATGTAGTATGTGGATAGGAGTGCATGTAATCCTACAATAAGAACTAGGGGTGCATATCTGGCAGCAATTATGACATCCATCATGTTAGCATCCATGGCTTGGGAAATAGGAATTTGAAGATTTATGGGAGCTACAAGGGTGGATGTTGGACTGGATGATGAAGTAGAGTCAGGAGTTGAAGATGTCTGAGGTTCCTTGAAATTGTTATTCTAAGTGATAGCAAATTCAAGCTTCTTATGATGATGAAGAGAAGTAGAATCTTTAGGAACAACTTTATCCTTGAGGGGGGAGATAAATCTATGAGTTACGATGGATTTTCTTAATTTCCTTTCTGGCTCAGAGACTATTGTGTTTTTCTCATGGTTAGGATGAGCCTTGGTGGCTTTGATGTGTTCTTATTTGGACCTATTGATTCATTTTATGGGGGGCATTATTTCTTTCGTAAATTCTACTTAGTTGAGTCGTCTGGTGAAACATGGAAGTTTACATGTGTTTGATATTTGTTCACCATTAAAGGTCAAATCTATTCAATTTCATTATCCCAGAGAAAGATATTTCATTACTCTGTTCCCCGGAAATGACATCAGAAGATGTTGGTCCTAAAGTATGCACCTAACTGCTAAAGGGAAAAGCTAGTCCACCTCAAGTTTATAATTATTTGTTTATTTTTATGATTTGGTTTTGTTGGTCAGCTTAAGGATAGGCTTCAAAGATGGTACTCTGGTTGGAAAAGACACACAATATAAAAGTACGTTATCCTTTGCTAATTGTATGGATATTAATAGACAGTTGGGGATATGAAAAGACAAACACAGGAATCAACAACAAACAATGCAATGAATCACTTTCTATGAGAGAATAAAGACTTCAAATAATATATTAATACTTAGACAAATATCTAGATGCAATTCATTTAATAGGTTTCCAAATAGTAGATCTTTCACTAAACAATACTTGTATAATAGGTTGCAGAATCAACAAAAAGATGAACTAAAACAATGGTTGAAAGAAAGGAAATGTACATTGCACACATCACAAAATTCGCATTCAAGACAAGATTAAACACATAAATATTTGAGTAAGAGAACACAACTTTCATCAACATATATTCACTAGGTAGATAAATTTACAGTCAACGGCGCAGGTCCAGCCCTTATGCTGCTTCTATTCTTCTCCAAAACCTAAACCCCTAAAACAATACAAAAACTTCTTATTTATCAGAGTTGCAAAGGATCTCATCCATATAGGACTAAGGCTTCGCTTTGTGTTCCCAGTTGTAAATAAATTATTAACTTAACTACGATGATGTTGGAGTATGTTAATGAATAATCCAAACTTGAATTGACAAAAAGGAGTTTTTCTTATCACACATAGAAGACCACTTATTATGCCTTAAAATAAATGTTTCTTGAACTAAACAATTGAAAACCACTACTAGCAATGAAAATGGACTGGTGCATGCGCTAGAATGTGTCGAGACTTTGACAGAAACTGATCAAGAGTGACATAATTGAGTTCTGTATCGATCATGGAACGCATGTGCACTGTTGGAGGCCATTGGAGACAACTGGAAGTGTGGTCATGTCTTTCCACCACTTATCCTTTTTAGGAAAAAATCAAGCCATGTTGCACTTTTCTGGATTTTGTACATGTAGTTTTCTCATTCCTGATTTGGCACCCCCCTTTAAACCTTTAAAATATGCAATAAATGTGGGTGAGCCACTTTAGAATTTCCGTGTTTGGAGGTTTCAGAGCGCAGAGGATGCATATCTTCCGAAGGACATAGCCCATGAAGTCATTAACCAACACTAATCACTTATTAACCCGATATTAACTTTAACCTTCATCATTTCGGGACTTTGAGACTCTGTCTCTTCAGGGTTCAGGAACTTGCACCTGTTCTTGATAGAAATATGTCGAAGTTAGATCTACTGAATATGACATGGAAAATAATGACGTTTCCACATGCCAGGGAGTGACATGTGTCACTCAAAAAATAAGCGGATGATGCAAACAAATGACCTAAAATGAGTGATACATTTCATGATAGGAGAGTGCCATTCACCAAAAACTGATGGAAAGCATGTGTCTCTGACATTTCATCATTTCAGGGCTCCATGCATGTCTTGGAGTTAAACCTCTCAGATGAACTAACTCATGAAGTGATGTGGCAGTGAGGGCACACTTTGGTACTTCGACGCTCCGGTACTTTAAGGAACTGCTGCTTCGGAGGACTCGACACTTCATAATATTTGAACCAATGATAATTTTAGATGACGAGACGTCAAGTGGCAGAGTCATTCCTATTAAACCCCATATGAGTTTGAGACTCTGAATGCACTAGAGTCGTTGATCTGTGTCAAATGTTGGATCTCCATCCTTGAGGATTTGACCTGTTTGTTTGGCTTAAATTATAAGCCTGAAATGGACTTCTTTGATTTGCTTCCTTTTCCTACGGGAGCTTACTAAGATTACAAAGGACTTGTTGGACCTGGATGTCTCCTCTTAGCACTTTGTAAAATTTTTTGGCTGAGAAAACAAACGATAGAGGTAACCTACAAACTAATTTTACAGTTGGGTACTACCTTGCTCAGCTTAGAGAGGGATCTCTCATGACACTTGGTCTATAATAATGAGTTTTCTTTAACAATTAAGTGGCTAGGTTTTGCTATTTTTTTTGGGGGGGGGTTTATAATTTTACTAGCAAGAAAGAGGAGGGACACTTAGGGATATGGAGTCAAACTTTTGAAAACGAATACAAGCATTTACTGGTCAATAGAACTCTCCAAAGGATAAAGGCTAAATGAGGCGATAAATATGAGTTATAATTTGTAAATTTGAAGAGTGTAGGAAGAAAGGAAAACATATAACTGCATCAGATCATTAAATGAATGAATTCTGAATTAGTTAGGAAGAACTTAACACAGTTTAAATTGCTTCATCCGAGAGCATCACAAGATGAATTATGGGCCTTTAAATATCCAATTTAAACATAAGACAATGAATATGAAATCAAAAATATAGGAAATACATACAAAGAGAGGAGACAAAACTCAAATCACCACCATTAGAATATTTTCATGGAAACTTCAAGACTTCTTCATGTGTATTCAATTCGACTTTAGAAAATTACATTCAAGTTCCAAAATATCTACAATTTTTCCCTTGCACTTTTGCCAAATCTAATACATTTGGAACTCCTGATATTTATACAAGTCGAGTTCCTTCGATTTGAAACCAATTACAATGATAAAAACGAAACGTTTCAATTTCTAAAACTCATTACAATAATTACAAAATGACAGTTTCAGTTTGAAACTGATTACAATAATGAGAAAGAAAACGTTTGGTAATTAGGATTTTGACTCCTTTTACTCTTTAGTTTCTTTCTCTGCCACTTGTTCTACATTGGTCCTCTATGTGGTATGCTATCTTCAGTGAAACTTAGACATCATCGTCTGGAACCTGGAAAATTGCACTTTGTCTTACCCAACCATACTATCTCCTTCCATTGCAAGTTAGAAGGGATGTCATAATCTATCATTTCTTTGATCAGGATCTCTAGGTCAATGCATGAATCATATGACATGATTGGTAGTTCAATTTTTACTTCTTTAAACTGATTTAGAATCTCAAAATCTGTAATCAGATGTTCAACAAAGGTTTCTCCTTTTAGGTTTTCCTCCAGGGTTTCAAACTTGGAGTGATCCATTATTCATTGAGTGAGGTGAGCATTGTATTCTTCTTGATCATATAATTTTCCTTTTCTAACCCAAAATGGTGGGAAGCCTTTAATAAAAAAATCCTCAAACAGATCCTTGAACTCTTCTACACTTTGTTCCATCTGTGTTGCCTTGGCTTGGATTGATTTCAACAAGTTATTTTTATAAATAATCCTCCTGGCCCAGATGATCAATGTAGTTCTATATTTAACTCCAATATTCTGAAGTTCTACATTAGGAATGGAGTTAAGTAGATTTATGGCATTTTGTGCCCACTCTGATGGCTTCTATGCCAAAGTCTCATTCACGACAGTCCATCTGCTTATGGCTGTGATGGCTATGATGTCTTTATCATTGATGAAGTTTAAATACACCCTAAACTTGGCAACTTCAACATCTATAGAATCCCAGATGATATGCTTGGCTCCCCACAACAGTCCTTTGCCTCTTAATCGTATTTTCATCTTGTCTATCCTTTCTTGCAAGGCTTGATTCTCTTTTTGAAATTTATCCATTATTTCATCCTTTGATTTCATTTCTTGTTTCAACTTGTCTATGCTCCATTTTATCCCTTTGATCTCCCCTTCTTTCAGGCTAACTTGTGACATAGCCTAGACAAGTCCTTCAGTGTTTTGCCCAGCTTCTGCAATAGGAGGTATGACTATAGCCTGTTTTACCAATTCTGTCTGATCTTGTGACCACCTCACCTTTTCTTGCTCTAGCTACAACACCCTAGATTTGTATTCCAATGTCTCTTGTCGAACTGCTTCTTTTTCATGTTCCAGAGAGACCAATTCTATTGTTTGTGGATTCTATGTGGCAGACATTTTCAATTTCTTCTTCAAGATTTGAATTATTTTTTCCTTTTCATCCAATGAGGATTTAACCCCTTCATGGCCTTTAGATTCTAGCCTCTTGACCTGAGTCTATCAGGCTATGTTGGATGCCTTTTCTTGCTTCAACTTCCCTTCCAATTGCATTACATAAGATGACAGCTTTGAATTATTCAATCTTAAACTCAGGAATCAGAATACAACATATCATTGGTGTTATTATGAAATTTGACCTTGTCTAGAGCATTGATGTTGTCATAACTTATATTTATCTCAGAGACCTTGTCTTCATATACAACTTCAATATTAAAGGTCCTTTCTCAACATCTCTTACTGTGAACAGAGAAGATTTGTGCTGAGAAATCTTTTCCACTTCAAGGACTAAATCTCTCGTCTCACATACAACCATTTTTCCTTTCTCAACATATTGTTTTTCCAAATATTCTTTAGAATGATAATTTGCTCCAGATGTTTTATCAAAGATGTTTTTTTTTCTACTAAAGGTTCTTGAGTTGCCTTCACTTTCGATTGTTCTTTCCTTCTCAACCTCCACAGTGCTAGTGCCACTTTCCACCATATCTAGATTTACTTGTTCTTTAGACTCTTCCTCCTCTAAATCCACTATATGTGGGGACTATGTAATATTCATCTTCTTAGGAGAAGTCTATTGATCACTGATGCACATGGCCTCTGAACTGCTTTCCTTGTTGTAAACACTCATCTTAGGGACTTTGACTATCAGTTTCTGAGGAGCTTGTTGTGTTTGAATTCTTTGTAGGGTTGCCTCCATTTGTTGTGTATGACTTTGTTGCAGGTTTTTATCCACTTGTTGTGTTTGATTTGTTTGCAATATTGCTTCCATATCATCATAGACTTCTAGGTTTTCCAGTTGATCAAAACCCGCAACATGTTCATGCTCATAAGGGGCCTATTTTTTCATCAATATTCTCTTGGATATGATTTGGTGTGGATCATATATCCTTCCTTTTAGTTGTGCAAAAGAAAAATCTTTGAGATTTACTTGAATCTAAGATAAACAATATATGCCTTTGACAATGAAAGGGCCAATGATAAAATGGAACTTGAGGTTGGAGGCTTTGCGCAACTTTAGGAAATGCTATGTCTCAGATATAATTCTTTTCCTGATGAATTCGAGGGAAAAGAGTTTGGGGATTAGAAAAATAGGCAATAGAAAGGGGGCTTCATGAAAACCATAAACCCAGATTATTATTGAATGCATGAACAATATCCAATCCCCCACTCTTTCTTTTGGATTTGGCTACATATAGCTCCTCGTGTCATCCAAAACTCTAGGTAGGTTGGTGTTGAAAATCAAACTGTAAAATATGGACATAACTTTGTTGATGAAGATGAGGAATGGAATCCTCTTACATTAAGTTGATATGAATGTTTATTCAGGAAATTATATCTTATTGGTCTCCAGGAAAATCTTCAACAAATAGGTGTAATATCTGAAATGCCTTAGAGAGCGAAAATTTACTAGTTGTTTATGGATATTATCAGCTATTAATTTATCAAAACTGATGCAGACTAACAGACCAGACTCTGACTGAAAAAAGGTCAAAAGGAAACAGAGCATGACCTCAACCACATATTTATCATTATCCAGACCTAAAATTTGACTCAACAGGGAACAAAGCCATTGGACTTCAATAACAATTGTACTCACATTCATTGGCAAAGACAGACTCTTTGAAAAATGTTTTGGTTTGACAATTATCTGTAAAAACAAATCTTGGACCTCTGATGGACATTCTCTATATACCCTAATTAGATTTTTTTCATCAAAAGGTTCAGACATTGCGTGGAAAGACTCTCGTATATTGATGGAAAATCGAATTGACATACTCTCTACCCTACACATGACTTAGGATCCATGTTTATTCGTGATGATCTTTTCTTCATGTGAATACTGCTCTGTGCACTAATCTATGAATTTGGGAAAAGGGAAAGCGACTTCGACAGAATAAG
This sequence comes from Picea glauca, assembly GCA_000966675.3. Taxonomy (NCBI): domain Eukaryota; kingdom Viridiplantae; phylum Streptophyta; class Pinopsida; order Pinales; family Pinaceae; genus Picea; species Picea glauca. Next base: position 29,273 of record JZKD02S2290842.1, read on the forward strand.
GGACTATCGTGTCTTGGATTGCTTCAAGGAATGGTATACACCTTCCTACATTATCTAACAAATTTCTTCTGAATACAGAGATGGACGAAATGGTGATTTCGGTGTCGAAAATGTCTGAATATAGGTCAATTAGGGATTCTTCATTAGACACAGGGTCTTGTTCTGTTACTGAAGTGATGATAGGGTCCATGGAGACGATGAAAAATACCTATAAATGAGCGGAAAAGGCATGCAATGGAGTATTGTTGAGTTGTAGTCGAACAATGGTGGTCATGCCAAGTTTCAAACGGTCCAGTTGTTTGAAATAATAATAAAAAACATAACAAATTATCTTTATATACTTTTCCAAATTTTGAGAGCGTAAGGAAGTGGTTTGGGGAAACCCGCTTTTCACCCCGAAATGCACCCGATGGCGCCACATAGTCCCAACCAAAACCAAGGTTTATATTTTGGCCCGCTTTAAGAAATTATTCTCCGCACAACTTCTCCTCCCGAAATGATCCTCAACTATTGATCTGGAGTACTCGTGATCTGTGAAGTATGGTGTAACACCCCGGGTTTTGAGCCCCTAGTTTAAATAATGTGTTGTTACACTGCTAAGAAGCTAGAGTGCCCAAACAATTATTAAAAGGCCAATGTGCCCAAGAAATGTAATGTTTTGATCATTATTAATAATAAATACATCGTTAGCTACTAGACGGACAAGGACTAGAGTTATAGGGGGTCATGATTCCATAAGAGAGGGGGCTTGAGGGGATAAATTTTTATTTCGTATTTTGATTACCCTTTTTGTCTAAGGGAGTGGATCAATTACATGAGCTTCTTTGGGGGAGTCCAAGAGGTTCTTCAGTCCCCACAAATTTCTTAAACATGCCCCCTAGTCTGTTGGGGGGGATTGTCTCATCCATTCATTGGTTCTCTCTCTCTCTCTCTCTCTCTCTCTCTCTCTCCCCACCTGTATCCTTGCTTGGGGAAAGGAAAACAAACTGTTGAAGACAATCCACAGTATTTTTTGCTATATAGGTCATTGGTGTAATCTAGCCATGACTTGAGGCCTACATGTCGAAGATGCATTGGCTTGTGTCCAACTTTGTTCACAGTTGTGAGTCCTGAGATTTCCAACATGGATATTCTAGACCAGTTGTGCTGGATCCATGGAAGGAGAAGGACTACCTGAAGTAATGAGTGGCGAAGAAGGATGGGGGTCCATTCCCTTTGGTGGTTCAAGATGGGTAGAAGAGAGTTGGGTACTTAGATTGTTGTGAGTGTTGGGAATGCCCGTGAGAGATTAAGTGTTGATTGGTTCGAGAAGCCAAGTAACACTCTAGAACTATCCTTTTGGATTCATAGCCCTAGATCGAGGGTGACATTGTTGTTGAGATTTGGAAAAGTAGTGTCTATGGTTGGGTGGAATGTCCTTGGTTTGCAGCTAGTTGGTGTACTATTTTATAAAGATAAGCGTTCTCTGATTTGGTATTATTTACCTGTATATGATTGTATTCCAATGTTGACTTACTTATCATTTAATTAAATATTTAAAATATGCATGCTTGTTGGTTATTTGTTGTGCATGGAACATTGTTGGATTCTTTACATAGTAGCATGAATCTTTTCTTATGCATGTGATTTTCATGCCTCTAAGGTTCATGACCAATCCTTTGGTTTAGAGATAAGATCAGAAAATTGAGTCTTGGTACTCCAGTGTGCCTCGCATGTGGGTGGTTGGGTGTTTTGCAGTTGGATTAAGTGGTGTAGCCGGGCCTGTGGGTGGTTGGGTAGGTTATAGATTGTTATCAGAGCCCAGTTTCCAACAATGAGCTTGGATGGGCTGTGTAAGTTGAAATTGTAGTGCAATTTTATAGATAATTTAAGTTACAAAGTGTCAGGAGGGTGTTGAGAGAACACCTTGACTATGTTCAGAAGCTCAAGAGGTTTAGTGTTTTGAGAAATCCAACAGAGAAAAGAAACCACAACAACCATGGTTTTGGACCACTAAGTTTAGATTCGGTCCATTGGATATTTTCAGGAGAAGACAGATCCCTCACAACCATAAGATATGGGGAAGTAGTGTGTTTTTTAACCCCTCAAGTCCTTTTTACTTGGTTTCTTTGGTAGTTTTCAAGTATTTGATAGAGAGGAGGCAAAAGCCCCGAAGCTCTAAAGTCCTAGAGAAAATATACACCGTAGATCATTTTGGAGAAGGCGAACTGTTGGATACCCAAGTGGTTCGACAGTTCGGCACTCCAATCAAATTTGTTTGTGGTTTCCCGAAGGAAAGAGTTCCATGAAGTCCCAAAGTTCAGAACCAATATGGATTGTTCGTGTTTCTGGATACGTATCCACAAATTATCAAGTATTTCAGAATTTGACGTTCAAGGGAAATGTTGTCTTGTGTGAAGAAAACCTATAAATCCTGGAGTCTAGGAGCTCCTACTGACCATGGATCTCAGCCAGGAGCATGGAATGTTGATTCTTGAAACCTTTGGGGTTTTATTGGTTCAGTGTTCGGAGGAAGTGAAGTGTCGTGTATTAAGATCCTCTGAAGCCAGGAGTACCAAAGTCCCAGAGCGCCAGAGTGATGTGGCATGATGACATCATCTAGGGTGACGTGGACCCACTTACGCATGCCACATGTCAACTTGATTCGTGCCTTTTATAGACCTTATGTGCCATTTGTAACTCAAAACATGTCACTCGTTGATTGGGCCACCTGTCATATCCATATTTTGACATGTAGCACCTTGTTGAGGGGTCCTAAGTCCCTTTAACTCAACAGTAGGAACCACACCCACCACTGAGGCCCAATTAGACTCTACAACATTTAATGGTGGAATGATTCTCCATATATTGCGATTCGACCAAATAATCGATGGACTTTACGATTACTAGTGAAATTTTATTCTACTATTCAGACGTTCTCCTTTTGTATTTTATCTTATAGGTGGGACCGATACAAGACAAGAGCCAGTATAAACCAACTGGGTAGCAAAGTGGGAAAAATTAACTATTGGAGAAGGATGATCTTGGGATAATACTTTCACTCTAGCATGTAGAAAATGATTCTCTACCACAAGACTAGTAATAATACATTAACCTAATGGTGTTCCAATTATTGAATGAGGTGCGATTATCATAAGAAAACACATATGCAATAAATGATGGCAAGAAAAATAATTCTCTTAACTCTAATCATCAATCACATAATAACACAAATATTTTATTTTCATTATTAAATACAAGAACTATAAAACATTGAATCAGATAACTTATCAACAGATTTATAAAATCTTACTCGTTACAACATCCATTCATGAGATGAAATCAGAAATAATTTGTCTCCACATTCAATCATACACACTTTTGATGAAAAAAACAAACTTGTCTCTAGTCCTAAAGAAGACTTCTCAATTAAGGTAGCTCTGAAATAGTTCTTTACAAAATCCAAAAATGAGGGTCTTTGCAACAACCATCGACCTTTTGCTAACAGGTCGATCCTCCTATTTATAACATACTATTAACTAAAAATAAATTTTAAAGCGTAGCTAAGTAAAACAAAACTCACCACATGGTTCTTTCTTCTATAAGTCTTCCAAGAGTCATCGAATGATCTCACTTGAGTGGATGACTCTTCTCATACTCCGACCACTTGATGAAGCGATCCTCATATGTGTTAGCATACAAAAATCTATGTTGTTCCATTGGGGCCAAAATAATCTCTCTTATCTCTACTTCTCATGCCAGATACTTGACTATTTTGTCACTTAACTACTACAACATGGATCGAGCTTTGATCAGGTGCTCCATGAACTATTGCACCTGTCATGTCGTCATGTCTATCGCCTTCGCTATTTTTTCATCCCATGATGAGTCTTGTTCGACATGTGATTTGACTATGTCGCGCAAGTCAACAAAGTCATCGGGTGTGTCGAATTCGAGGAGACCGATGTCTCTCATTTCCCAATTGATCTTGGTCCATATTTTCTCTCACTCAACCCATTTCTCTTGGATTTCCCGATGAGGTTCCTGAGCCATTTTTACCCAATATTCATTTGATTTCCTTATGCGATCGATTTTTATTTTATTTAGTACCTGGATGTCGTGATATTCGACGTCTTAGCCTTTCTGTACCACGCTGATATAGTCGATCATTTCCATGGCTTGGTGTGATTTCTCGTACCACCTCTCCATAACCTTTCATGTTTCTAGTTCCATGAGGGTGTCTTCTTGAAGCTCGGTTATCCTTGCAGTGAATAGATGTTGTTCATATGTAAAATTGTTGTCGGCCTCCTTGAATTCACTCCTTAGGAACACCGCAACATGTGTGGTGTCCTACTAATATTTCTCCAAGTGATGCAAATGTTCAAATTATTTCAAAGAAACGACCAGCTCTTTTTCGTCCCTTTTTTCTCTATCTAGAGTGGCATCTATGATTTCCATCCCTACACTTATAAGTTCAGATTTCTTGGCATGCTCTTTGTTGATCATATTTTCCTCCATGGTGATGAGTATAGAGCGATATAGAGAGATCCTCCTCTTATTGGTAGTTCTCTACATGATAGATTTCCTTTTTCGATCATAAGCGATGGCATGTATGTCAGCGACTTCATCCACAGGTTCAGGAATTTGTTAATATCCCTAAGTGAGCATATTTCCCAGGCTCCCAATGGTATATATTTGTTCAAGACTGGGTTCATTAACTTCTTCCATTTGTTTGGAAGGATTGACTTCTATTTTTCTCTCATTGGGAGGTTGAGACCAATTTAAATTGAGGTGTCGGGGGTGTGCTCGGTACTTACTTGATAATCGGTCATTGAGACATCATTTTCTTTCCATGGAGGTTCTTCCTTTTCTTCATCCAACCATGGCTCATCCTCCATACTATATGCTTGGGTCTTTGGTGCATCAGGTAGCTTTGTTTCTAAGACACTCTCAACCACTTGTTCATTTCGTGGAAGGCCCCAAATTTGAGCGTCGAGAGCTAGGGAAGATGTCTTCTCTGGCTCCTTTTCCTCTATGATCTATACAGGGTCACCAGGGATACCTCCAGGATCTCTTCATCATCATAGATGTTTATTAATTCGT
>JZKD02S2290853.1:0-23978 GCA_000966675.3 Picea glauca
CTAATGTTATGATGCATAGCATTTTCAATGTCTTATAGGTAAAATATGTATATGATCCTAATCTTGACATTGACTAGTGCTTGATTCAAGTGAAATTGGATAGAGAATTTTCAATGACTACATACTCGATAAGAAATTTATGATACTGTAACAATGAAAAATCATATATAATCAAGGTCTAGTGGAACATAGTAGACATGATGGAGCAACATGGAAGCTAATCATATATAATCAAGGTCTAGTGGAACATAGTAGACAAGATGGAGCAACAAGGAAGCTATATGATTTTTTTGCAAGAACAAATCATGTTATTAAATAATATGGCCAAATATGGGTGTAGATTTTTTAGAGGGAGATGGATATATAATACTCCATGTTATAACATATAAATCTTGAAAACATATAATGTCTATATCATTAATGTGCAAAAATACACTAATATGACTTGAATAAAACATCATGTTACGAAACGGGAGCTCCATTTTATGGTTTCATTAAATATGTTCAATGTTATTGTGCATAAAAAAAAAACATTTTGTTATCTATGTAATAACTAAGAGTATAGAGAAAATATCTTTTGGATGGAAATCAAGTAATATCATGTTAAAAATACAATGATCCCAATATCTTTCCTGGCAATAAAACATATTTATACTAGTTTCTCCACTTATCACCGCCAACCACCATTCCTTTGATCATTCCAATAGGAAAGGGTGGGCGAGAATGAGAATTTTTGGCTATGAGCTTTTATAAGGGTGGGGGAGAAAGGGAATGTTTGGTTATGAGATTTTATAAATATAAGTATGATGGTTACATGATGCCATATTTATTATACAAAGTTTTTGCATGCTTTATTTATTTGTAATACATTTATTCTACATCAATATGATTCAAGGATATCAATATGATTCAAGGATATGTAGGAACATATGTTTTTTTTCAAAGGAAAACATTACGAGGAAACCTAGGGGATGCTTCCCCATATTTTTGGATGACATCCTTAGTAAACCCATTGGTGTAGACTAGTGTGTCTCACTTAGGGGGATTCAAACCGAGGACCCATCAACATGGAACTAGCAAATACCCAACAACATTGGAAACAACCGATTAAGCTAACCCCTTGAGCTATATGCAATAAAATATGTATGTAAAAAGCCTTATTGTTATATAAGTTTACGTGTGTATCTCTCTACTTAATCTACTTGGGACTATCACAATATATTGATACCTAACTCTACCCTTGATCTATTTGATGTCAACAAGGAGACCTTGTCTTAGTTAGGTCCAACAATGTTGTGTCCCACACTACCTTACCTTAAACTAGTTAGGCTCACTAATGTCACTCAAATATGAACATTATCATTAACTTAACCTAGATGAACGAAAAATGGTGTAATTATCACTTTGATTGTTTATCATATAATTGCATCAACTCATGGTGACATTTGTGTAAAAATGCACGTGACTAGGCAGTGAAGTGGTCCCTAGGTAATCCATTCCACATTATGCAAAAGATTTAAATTACTTGATCACTCTTGTATACTTCCTTATCCAAATATGAATTTACCAAAAAGATGAATCTATTATTCAATTATTTCTAAAATATACTACGTTTATATATAAGGTGACTTATCTGATCTATGCTTCACATGAAAATATATTTAAATATTAATTATAGCTACAAACTAGTAGGAATGTGTCACTACCTTTCTTCCCCCTCAAAGAGTTGTTAAAACAATTTTTTTCTTGATGATTTGGGATGTACTAAGTTATAATGTAGGACAACCTACCAAAGTTATGAATCCATTTAGTTGCATTATTTTTATTATGAAATGAACTATAGTTATGATAGTGCCTTCAATAAATCACACATTAACACAAATGTTCGTTTGGATTTAACACCAATAAATGTGACCTCAAATACTCTGATACTAAATCTTAAATTATTTAAACAACTGCATTCAACATGTGGTTTGATGATAGTGTTGGTCAATTTTGTGTAATATACTTTTTATCCAAGAAGGTGGATCATATATATTTTGATCCAACAAGGTGAATCATAGCTAATGATAAACCCTATTACTTCAACATAGTCTCAGTCATTTTGTACCTTAATCAATTACATTCGACATGTGGTTTAATGATAGTGTTGATCAATTTTGTGTAATATAATTTTTATCCAAGAAGGTGAATCATATATATTTTGATCAACAAGGTAAATCATAGCTAAGAATAAACCCTATTACTTATACACATTCTTAGTCATTTTGCACTTTGATCATGTAAGTAACTATTATAAGTCAAAGTAAGTTAAGAATGAGAAAATGAAGGAATTAAGGATACAAATTTGTTAGCATTTTCATCCTATTTGGTGTAAAAGCCCCTAATTTTATAAGAAGCCCTTTCTTTTTTATGAAGACAAGAAATATATGAGAGAGTTTGTCATAGGCATTAGTCCGACCAATGAAAGCTATCAACATGTATAAATGAAGGAGTTGTAAGATAAGAGATGTAATTAAAATATTTTGTAATAGATGTGATCTTAAGTTGTGCTATTGGGATAAATAAGGGTTATCAAATAATTATAAGGAATTGCATTGAGATAAGTATTTGGCTATGATTTATTAACAATGGATTTCTTTCTCAATTCTTGAGGTTTTTCCCATTGTAAAATTCTAGTGTTATTTCTTAGCTTGATGTTTGTTTTGTTTCGTATGAAAGATTAATGGTAAGTGTATTTATATAATTTGATAATTGATGTTGTTGGGATGAGTAAATGATAAATTAGCTTTATAAGATTGTGACTAATTTAGTAGCTGACACATTGCTACGAGAGTATGTCTATTGATGTTTCTCATTATATGAGTCCTTGAAGTAAGAAGAGGTGAAATATTTGGAAGGAAGCATCGTTAGTTTTATCGGAAGACATTATACTTCTTATACAATGAGTGTTCTTAAGGAATTTTTGTCACTGGAAATATTGAAGATTGACTTATTAATTTTTCCATATATAACCCTACCACATGAACACTTGAGAATACATTGTACCAAATGAAATAAAGTCATACTTTGATGTGATGTAAACATTTTGTGCATTGTTAGTGATAATTTAGCCTAATAAGCGATTTGTTCTCCATTGAGCTCAATATTTAATTTAGCATACATACTATATTGACTATAATGCTCAATATAGTCTTTCCAATAATTTATCTTATGCAAATGCCCGCCATTATTATCATTATGACATTCCCTATGGAATTTCCTAAAAACGAATGAAGACACCATGTGAAGCTATTCACATTCACATCTTCATTCTCATTTTGAATGATACATTGACAAATCCTCATTTTGAGAATGTAGGTTTCCATAGTTAGTCATAATGTTATCAAGCAATTTCTAGATAATCAGTGTGTATGAGGGTTTTGAAACATCCAATGTTTCGTGTGGACACTCCGCCCATCATCAAGGAGATTTGAAGCTTAACATGTTTGAAATGAGTGTTGAGGTTTGTATTTAAAGATAAAAATTGGGATGTGAACATTGAGGAAAAGAATTAGGAGAAATTAGTTGTTGAGTTCAATTACTATTAATAAAGAGGTGAGATGATGTTGTGATCAAATAATGATGTAGAAAGAATATTGAGAATAAAATATTATTAACGATTTTTTGAAATTATTGACGAAATGAATGTTATGAATAAGGATTAATAATAAAATAATCAAGATTCTTTTAATAAAAAATGATAAAATAGTGATAATAAAGTGAAATAATCATAGATGTAAGTAGGTTTTAGTAAAGAATATGATCAAAGGGGAACAAATACAAGGTGAAGACAAGATTAGGTAAATTGTTACCATTGATACAAAATTAGATCAATTACTAAATTAAAACAAAGGAAGTGAAAAATGATAAAGTTATGATTGTAAATTGTTATGATAGATAAATAAACATATAGAGAAATAATATTGCGACATAATTAATAATGTTGTTGAAAAATGATATAGATAAGAAAAATAATTAAAAAGAGAACAAAGATATACCGATATGAAAGGGAACAAAAGATTAGGAGGACAAACTTAGATCAATTATTAATCCATGAGATCAAGGATAGACCTAAAATTAAGCATATAAGATCCAATAATAGTAAAGGAAATTGAGTTGCGAGGACAATAAAGTAATGAAAGTTGTTGAAACTAATGAAGAGATGAGGGTTGTTTAATAATAGAATAAGGAAGTGATCAATATTTAATATAGGATAAAAGTAATGATAATAAAGTCAAAAAGTTAAATTGAAGAGGCAAGGAGAAAACATGAAGGTATGCAGGCTTCAATGAAAAAATGAGACTAAAGGGAAAAATAAGAATGCCATGACAAGAAAAGAGGTAGCAAACCAAGCAAATGAAAATGAAGCCTAAAGTTCAAGGTGATGTATGGTGGGATTCCAAGATTGGCTAAGTTTGTAGCCAATCTTGCGATTGAAATTATTAGGATGTTTTACAATTTCGATATCTTCTCGAATGAGGCGATAGGAGTATTAAGGGTCGGAGGCAAGAATTTTGGTTTGGTCAAAACGAATGAGGTGTTCGGATTTTGAAGGAGTGTTCGGTGATAACTAATTTGGAGATATGTTTGTGGGTGGTATCAACTATATGCTCTTTAAGAAGTTCTTTGAAGGACCTACTAGTTTGTCCTATGTAAGATTTTCCACAAGAGCAAGGAATTTGGTAAATACCTGGGCCAAGCATTAGGTCAGATTTGTCTTTAGTAGTCCTAAAAAGTTGTTTCAAGGTTTTAAAGGGTTTAAAAATGGCTTCGATATTCTTCTTAGCCAAGTGTTTTGAGATCAGATTGGTGGTGCCTTGGATATAGGGAAGGGTGATGAGTGCACGAGGAGGGGAGGATGAGAATAATTTAGGTTTAGGTTTGTGGGCAAAGTGAAAGGCTTGGTTGATTTGAGAGACAGAGTAGACATTGGAAAAAAGGGACTTGGTTAGGTGGGATTTCTCCTCAACGAGGAATTGAGAGGTAGAAATGCGGTTGGATCGAGTAATAAGGGTTTTAAGGACAAAAATTGTTTGAGCCAGATGATGGAGGGAACTGGCATGGAGGTATCTATTAGTATGGGTATTCCTCATGTAAACTTGGTGGGAAAGAGAGGCATTAGGAAAATGCGAGATAAGAACATCCAAGAAGGGGATGGAATTGTCCATTTGGGTTTCCATAGTAAATTGGATGTGAGGAGAGATATTGTTAAGATGGTGAAATAAAGAGGTTATGTTGGCAAGGCCATGAGGACAAATAACAAAGGTTTCATCTACAAACCGAAACCAATATTTGGGTCCGAGATGAAAGTTGTTTAGGGCTAAGGACTCAAAATTTTCTATAAATATATTGGTAACCACAAGTGGAATTCTCTGTCATTCCAAACTTCCTAAACTTAACTTATATAAAGATCAATTTCATTATATCCATCACCTAAAAGACAACCCAAATATCATTTTTCTCAAAGAAGATAAAGGATTTGCTCAATTGGAGGTTGTCCCCTTGAAGGGGCCCATGAACATTGCTCTCTATTTCTATATTATTAATACAAGGGTTATATTTTGTAGGTTTAATAACATTATCTCTCATATTTACTTTTCTGTAGTTTATATTTCATAAATATTTCTCATAATTTACCATTTCAGCTGGTTAAGTACACTATTAAATTTTAGAGTTTTTTTAAGGCTAGAGACATGTTCCATTGTCTTTAAACACAATGATGTACTGTTTGGTGGAAAAAATATGGCCAGGAATCATACACACAGGGAATAAAAGCAAAGTCACTTGGTTGGACACCCTTGTACACCTTTGTAGATATAATATGTATATGAATTCAACCTTCCACACACCTTTGAGTATACTAGAATCCCCATAGGTGCAATTGAAACCAACCTTACATAAAAATATCAACCATTTTTTTCTATAGTACATTGAGAACAAAACTCAGGGAGATCAATGTTGCATACAAAGGAATCAGGTAGTATGGCTAAGGGTATATTCTAGCCTCAATTAATGTTGTGAAATATTTAGTTAAGTACTATTGTTGGAAACACTTAGGTATATTAAAGAGATATGACACTTGGCACTCCTTTACTCTTAGGACATTGCAAACCCTAGCCTCTACAACATATATAGTACACAAAAACAATCTCCTGGAATATTGGGAATTTGTGCATTTAAATAGTAATGCTCAGAGGGGGGTAATACTTTGACATGAGAAAAAAATGTTTGGTGGACCCTGTTAGTCCCTAAAGTTGCACTTGATTGTGAGAGGGAAATCTAGGGCATCATCAAGTTATTGCAATGTTATTTTTATAAAGGGGTTTTTTGAATAGGTTTTAGAAAATGGTTGAAAGTTGGCTCAATGTAAAAGGAAAATGAACATCTCACTGGCTTAGTAAATGACATACACTTTGATAAATCGGATAGTAAAAGTAGATAAATAAAGGAATATATATGAGTATTCAATTTGTCAACTCACACATGGATTTCTCATTCCCAAATATCATTGAGAAATGAGAATATGGTACTTGAAAGCAATATTAATTATGAACAAAAACAACAAAATTTTCAGTGTGTTACTCACAACCAAGAAATCATATGCTTTGCAACAGAATAAATGCATTCAAGTAAAAAAAAATAAACAAATAATAACATGAAAAGAAGATCTGACCATCAAAATGCCTTTTCCATTTAGTGCCAATATGAAAATATTGTCCTTGTCTTACAGTGGAGTCTTTACAAAAATAGTCCTTGATTTCTCAACTGATCAACCCTAATATAGTCTTTTCAATGTCTTTTTAAAGCCAAAAATATTCCTGAAGATCCTATTTTCCAGATTACAGTTTTAAGATAGGATCATATCAACTAACTATTTCCTAGGAGAGAAAATATCATACAAGCACTTATAATTCCTAAAAAGTAGTATGTTCAACAACTAATCCGAAAATAGACTAGATAATAGTTTATGAAGCCTTACAAATCTCACAAAAAGAGGAATACTTTGTTGCTATGCTGGTTCATCTGAAATACAAAAAGGTCTATTTGAACAAAGCACTAATAACCAAAATGCTCAGTTGCACTATCTTACTAATAACATCGAGCAATAAAAAACTGTAGCAGACTTTCCATGGGTTGTCATTGTATGATAACTACAGAAGCTCTGGTGTCCCCTTGTTTGAGCTTAGTTGTCAACACCACATTGTGCCAATACAATCTTATATTTGATTTTCTTGCCTCCTTTAGCAGTGCATTTTTCTCTTTCCTCTTCCTTTTAAATTCTTGTATCTTTCCTGTTGTTTTGAATTCCATTGATCTACAAAGGACTTTTCTTTCCTCAGCTTCCTGATAATACCCTGCATCTTTTTTACCTTGTCTTTCTCTTTTCTTGCTTCCACCCTGAACTCTAGATGTTCTTCTACTGGAGCAGGTAGGTTCAAATATATGGAGGCTTAGGGTTTCCTTAACTTAATTTCATATTTTGAGGATAAGAAAGTGCTAAGATCCTCTTCTTCAGAGCTTTCAGATTCTCTGATTTATGGAACATCCTTTAATTGGTTTATTTCTAGAAAGGAATCATTTTTCTCATCATCATATGTGCCTTTGAATGCAAATTCAATGATTGAAACTGATCTTGTGGTTTCCCTAGTTACAGGTCTCCTTGAACACTGTGCAATTTGTTTTCCTTTTTCACATTTTTTCCTTTGTTCCTCAGATTCCTCCTCTAACCCATGTGAAGAATATTCTAGGGTCTGTGTTTTAACCTCTTTCTTAGAATCTTATGAATTGTCTTCTATTATAATAAGGTTTTCCTTCTTGATAGAAGGATAAAACATATCCTTTGAATTCAGCTTAAATTTATTTGCATCCCTGGTAGAATTTCTTCTAGGGTATTTAGATACTTGTTCCTTCTTCTTACTCTGTTTCTTACCCTTTGCAACCCTTTTTCCTATATACTATTTCTTTTGTTTGATTGGACTTTGGACTAGGCTTGTAGTATAATCTTCAGGTTCATCGGGTTCCTCTTTGATATTAGGATCAAGTTGGACATCAATCTCTTCATCAATTTTAAGTTTTGTACCTCGACCTGTAATGATCTTCTCATTAGGTTTACCCTTGGGAAAATCTCTAGTTACTTGTTGTGTTTGTAACTTCCTCTTACCAACACGAGTTATCATGGCTGCAGGGGAGTTTTCTTTCACCAAAACATCAGTGTCTTGAGATACCTTTTTACCTTTTCCAGGTTTCTTATCCTTAACGGTTTTGGACTTAGGTTCCTATGGTTTAGGTTTTAGTGACTGAATTAACCAGTCCCAAGACTTATGAACTTCATTTAAATAAAAAATTACAAAATTTTTAATCATCCCTTGATGAAAAAGACTATTCTTTGTTGTTTCAGGATGTGTCTGAATCCTCTTAGACATCTTAGATAGGCTTTTCAATAAGAAACATGGTATACTAAGAGGATAGCCACCATTCACATGGATTAACAATCTAATATGATAAAGGTGAACTAGATAAAAGCAACTTTCACAGGTAATGTACCTATGAACGATAAACATGGATGTATGCCATTATTTTCTCACGCAGCTATGTGGGATGCCTTGCCTCCAATTGAGGTTTTGCTTTTTTGGAATAAAAAACTGATTAACAAAATCCATAACTAAATTTTATTTCTTCCACAATGTTTCCCCATATACTGGTAACTTGCATGCTTTTGCTATGGAATGCTCTGTCATGTGCATGAGGAGTTTTCCAACCACAGTTTCAAAACCATTGAAATTATGTGCAAAGATCATAGAAATCTGCTCGTCATGACCCTTAAATGTTGAAAAGAATTCAAGCCAGCCTACATCTTTAAACTTCTATGCCATCTAAGGAAAATATTCAAGTAATTCTATCCCTTTTGATTCCAACCTAGTTATCTGTCTTCTCTTTTTGGGTGCCATGGCACTGATACAATTCTGTGGAAGGGTTTTAAGAATGTCTCAAGTTTGATCACCTGCTTTCGAGGATTGTTGAAGTCTGAGAGTTATCCGTTCACTTGCAGAGCATTCATGGAGTAATGGACAGACTAAAAATATTTGTATTATGACTTCATACATATGGAATAATAATNCTAATGTTATGATGCATAGCATTTTCAATGTCTTATAGGTAAAATATGTATATGATCCTAATCTTGACATTGACTAGTGCTTGATTCAAGTGAAATTGGATAGAGAATTTTCAATGACTACATACTCGATAAGAAATTTATGATACTGTAACAATGAAAAATCATATATAATCAAGGTCTAGTGGAACATAGTAGACATGATGGAGCAACATGGAAGCTAATCATATATAATCAAGGTCTAGTGGAACATAGTAGACAAGATGGAGCAACAAGGAAGCTATATGATTTTTTTGCAAGAACAAATCATGTTATTAAATAATATGGCCAAATATGGGTGTAGATTTTTTAGAGGGAGATGGATATATAATACTCCATGTTATAACATATAAATCTTGAAAACATATAATGTCTATATCATTAATGTGCAAAAATACACTAATATGACTTGAATAAAACATCATGTTACGAAACGGGAGCTCCATTTTATGGTTTCATTAAATATGTTCAATGTTATTGTGCATAAAAAAAAAACATTTTGTTATCTATGTAATAACTAAGAGTATAGAGAAAATATCTTTTGGATGGAAATCAAGTAATATCATGTTAAAAATACAATGATCCCAATATCTTTCCTGGCAATAAAACATATTTATACTAGTTTCTCCACTTATCACCGCCAACCACCATTCCTTTGATCATTCCAATAGGAAAGGGTGGGCGAGAATGAGAATTTTTGGCTATGAGCTTTTATAAGGGTGGGGGAGAAAGGGAATGTTTGGTTATGAGATTTTATAAATATAAGTATGATGGTTACATGATGCCATATTTATTATACAAAGTTTTTGCATGCTTTATTTATTTGTAATACATTTATTCTACATCAATATGATTCAAGGATATCAATATGATTCAAGGATATGTAGGAACATATGTTTTTTTTCAAAGGAAAACATTACGAGGAAACCTAGGGGATGCTTCCCCATATTTTTGGATGACATCCTTAGTAAACCCATTGGTGTAGACTAGTGTGTCTCACTTAGGGGGATTCAAACCGAGGACCCATCAACATGGAACTAGCAAATACCCAACAACATTGGAAACAACCGATTAAGCTAACCCCTTGAGCTATATGCAATAAAATATGTATGTAAAAAGCCTTATTGTTATATAAGTTTACGTGTGTATCTCTCTACTTAATCTACTTGGGACTATCACAATATATTGATACCTAACTCTACCCTTGATCTATTTGATGTCAACAAGGAGACCTTGTCTTAGTTAGGTCCAACAATGTTGTGTCCCACACTACCTTACCTTAAACTAGTTAGGCTCACTAATGTCACTCAAATATGAACATTATCATTAACTTAACCTAGATGAACGAAAAATGGTGTAATTATCACTTTGATTGTTTATCATATAATTGCATCAACTCATGGTGACATTTGTGTAAAAATGCACGTGACTAGGCAGTGAAGTGGTCCCTAGGTAATCCATTCCACATTATGCAAAAGATTTAAATTACTTGATCACTCTTGTATACTTCCTTATCCAAATATGAATTTACCAAAAAGATGAATCTATTATTCAATTATTTCTAAAATATACTACGTTTATATATAAGGTGACTTATCTGATCTATGCTTCACATGAAAATATATTTAAATATTAATTATAGCTACAAACTAGTAGGAATGTGTCACTACCTTTCTTCCCCCTCAAAGAGTTGTTAAAACAATTTTTTTCTTGATGATTTGGGATGTACTAAGTTATAATGTAGGACAACCTACCAAAGTTATGAATCCATTTAGTTGCATTATTTTTATTATGAAATGAACTATAGTTATGATAGTGCCTTCAATAAATCACACATTAACACAAATGTTCGTTTGGATTTAACACCAATAAATGTGACCTCAAATACTCTGATACTAAATCTTAAATTATTTAAACAACTGCATTCAACATGTGGTTTGATGATAGTGTTGGTCAATTTTGTGTAATATACTTTTTATCCAAGAAGGTGGATCATATATATTTTGATCCAACAAGGTGAATCATAGCTAATGATAAACCCTATTACTTCAACATAGTCTCAGTCATTTTGTACCTTAATCAATTACATTCGACATGTGGTTTAATGATAGTGTTGATCAATTTTGTGTAATATAATTTTTATCCAAGAAGGTGAATCATATATATTTTGATCAACAAGGTAAATCATAGCTAAGAATAAACCCTATTACTTATACACATTCTTAGTCATTTTGCACTTTGATCATGTAAGTAACTATTATAAGTCAAAGTAAGTTAAGAATGAGAAAATGAAGGAATTAAGGATACAAATTTGTTAGCATTTTCATCCTATTTGGTGTAAAAGCCCCTAATTTTATAAGAAGCCCTTTCTTTTTTATGAAGACAAGAAATATATGAGAGAGTTTGTCATAGGCATTAGTCCGACCAATGAAAGCTATCAACATGTATAAATGAAGGAGTTGTAAGATAAGAGATGTAATTAAAATATTTTGTAATAGATGTGATCTTAAGTTGTGCTATTGGGATAAATAAGGGTTATCAAATAATTATAAGGAATTGCATTGAGATAAGTATTTGGCTATGATTTATTAACAATGGATTTCTTTCTCAATTCTTGAGGTTTTTCCCATTGTAAAATTCTAGTGTTATTTCTTAGCTTGATGTTTGTTTTGTTTCGTATGAAAGATTAATGGTAAGTGTATTTATATAATTTGATAATTGATGTTGTTGGGATGAGTAAATGATAAATTAGCTTTATAAGATTGTGACTAATTTAGTAGCTGACACATTGCTACGAGAGTATGTCTATTGATGTTTCTCATTATATGAGTCCTTGAAGTAAGAAGAGGTGAAATATTTGGAAGGAAGCATCGTTAGTTTTATCGGAAGACATTATACTTCTTATACAATGAGTGTTCTTAAGGAATTTTTGTCACTGGAAATATTGAAGATTGACTTATTAATTTTTCCATATATAACCCTACCACATGAACACTTGAGAATACATTGTACCAAATGAAATAAAGTCATACTTTGATGTGATGTAAACATTTTGTGCATTGTTAGTGATAATTTAGCCTAATAAGCGATTTGTTCTCCATTGAGCTCAATATTTAATTTAGCATACATACTATATTGACTATAATGCTCAATATAGTCTTTCCAATAATTTATCTTATGCAAATGCCCGCCATTATTATCATTATGACATTCCCTATGGAATTTCCTAAAAACGAATGAAGACACCATGTGAAGCTATTCACATTCACATCTTCATTCTCATTTTGAATGATACATTGACAAATCCTCATTTTGAGAATGTAGGTTTCCATAGTTAGTCATAATGTTATCAAGCAATTTCTAGATAATCAGTGTGTATGAGGGTTTTGAAACATCCAATGTTTCGTGTGGACACTCCGCCCATCATCAAGGAGATTTGAAGCTTAACATGTTTGAAATGAGTGTTGAGGTTTGTATTTAAAGATAAAAATTGGGATGTGAACATTGAGGAAAAGAATTAGGAGAAATTAGTTGTTGAGTTCAATTACTATTAATAAAGAGGTGAGATGATGTTGTGATCAAATAATGATGTAGAAAGAATATTGAGAATAAAATATTATTAACGATTTTTTGAAATTATTGACGAAATGAATGTTATGAATAAGGATTAATAATAAAATAATCAAGATTCTTTTAATAAAAAATGATAAAATAGTGATAATAAAGTGAAATAATCATAGATGTAAGTAGGTTTTAGTAAAGAATATGATCAAAGGGGAACAAATACAAGGTGAAGACAAGATTAGGTAAATTGTTACCATTGATACAAAATTAGATCAATTACTAAATTAAAACAAAGGAAGTGAAAAATGATAAAGTTATGATTGTAAATTGTTATGATAGATAAATAAACATATAGAGAAATAATATTGCGACATAATTAATAATGTTGTTGAAAAATGATATAGATAAGAAAAATAATTAAAAAGAGAACAAAGATATACCGATATGAAAGGGAACAAAAGATTAGGAGGACAAACTTAGATCAATTATTAATCCATGAGATCAAGGATAGACCTAAAATTAAGCATATAAGATCCAATAATAGTAAAGGAAATTGAGTTGCGAGGACAATAAAGTAATGAAAGTTGTTGAAACTAATGAAGAGATGAGGGTTGTTTAATAATAGAATAAGGAAGTGATCAATATTTAATATAGGATAAAAGTAATGATAATAAAGTCAAAAAGTTAAATTGAAGAGGCAAGGAGAAAACATGAAGGTATGCAGGCTTCAATGAAAAAATGAGACTAAAGGGAAAAATAAGAATGCCATGACAAGAAAAGAGGTAGCAAACCAAGCAAATGAAAATGAAGCCTAAAGTTCAAGGTGATGTATGGTGGGATTCCAAGATTGGCTA
This sequence comes from Picea glauca, assembly GCA_000966675.3. Taxonomy (NCBI): domain Eukaryota; kingdom Viridiplantae; phylum Streptophyta; class Pinopsida; order Pinales; family Pinaceae; genus Picea; species Picea glauca. The sequence goes on from JZKD02S2290853.1 coordinate 13,615, forward strand.
AGTTTGTAGCCAATCTTGCGATTGAAATTATTAGGATGTTTTACAATTTCGATATCTTCTCGAATGAGGCGATAGGAGTATTAAGGGTCGGAGGCAAGAATTTTGGTTTGGTCAAAACGAATGAGGTGTTCGGATTTTGAAGGAGTGTTCGGTGATAACTAATTTGGAGATATGTTTGTGGGTGGTATCAACTATATGCTCTTTAAGAAGTTCTTTGAAGGACCTACTAGTTTGTCCTATGTAAGATTTTCCACAAGAGCAAGGAATTTGGTAAATACCTGGGCCAAGCATTAGGTCAGATTTGTCTTTAGTAGTCCTAAAAAGTTGTTTCAAGGTTTTAAAGGGTTTAAAAATGGCTTCGATATTCTTCTTAGCCAAGTGTTTTGAGATCAGATTGGTGGTGCCTTGGATATAGGGAAGGGTGATGAGTGCACGAGGAGGGGAGGATGAGAATAATTTAGGTTTAGGTTTGTGGGCAAAGTGAAAGGCTTGGTTGATTTGAGAGACAGAGTAGACATTGGAAAAAAGGGACTTGGTTAGGTGGGATTTCTCCTCAACGAGGAATTGAGAGGTAGAAATGCGGTTGGATCGAGTAATAAGGGTTTTAAGGACAAAAATTGTTTGAGCCAGATGATGGAGGGAACTGGCATGGAGGTATCTATTAGTATGGGTATTCCTCATGTAAACTTGGTGGGAAAGAGAGGCATTAGGAAAATGCGAGATAAGAACATCCAAGAAGGGGATGGAATTGTCCATTTGGGTTTCCATAGTAAATTGGATGTGAGGAGAGATATTGTTAAGATGGTGAAATAAAGAGGTTATGTTGGCAAGGCCATGAGGACAAATAACAAAGGTTTCATCTACAAACCGAAACCAATATTTGGGTCCGAGATGAAAGTTGTTTAGGGCTAAGGACTCAAAATTTTCTATAAATATATTGGTAACCACAAGTGGAATTCTCTGTCATTCCAAACTTCCTAAACTTAACTTATATAAAGATCAATTTCATTATATCCATCACCTAAAAGACAACCCAAATATCATTTTTCTCAAAGAAGATAAAGGATTTGCTCAATTGGAGGTTGTCCCCTTGAAGGGGCCCATGAACATTGCTCTCTATTTCTATATTATTAATACAAGGGTTATATTTTGTAGGTTTAATAACATTATCTCTCATATTTACTTTTCTGTAGTTTATATTTCATAAATATTTCTCATAATTTACCATTTCAGCTGGTTAAGTACACTATTAAATTTTAGAGTTTTTTTAAGGCTAGAGACATGTTCCATTGTCTTTAAACACAATGATGTACTGTTTGGTGGAAAAAATATGGCCAGGAATCATACACACAGGGAATAAAAGCAAAGTCACTTGGTTGGACACCCTTGTACACCTTTGTAGATATAATATGTATATGAATTCAACCTTCCACACACCTTTGAGTATACTAGAATCCCCATAGGTGCAATTGAAACCAACCTTACATAAAAATATCAACCATTTTTTTCTATAGTACATTGAGAACAAAACTCAGGGAGATCAATGTTGCATACAAAGGAATCAGGTAGTATGGCTAAGGGTATATTCTAGCCTCAATTAATGTTGTGAAATATTTAGTTAAGTACTATTGTTGGAAACACTTAGGTATATTAAAGAGATATGACACTTGGCACTCCTTTACTCTTAGGACATTGCAAACCCTAGCCTCTACAACATATATAGTACACAAAAACAATCTCCTGGAATATTGGGAATTTGTGCATTTAAATAGTAATGCTCAGAGGGGGGTAATACTTTGACATGAGAAAAAAATGTTTGGTGGACCCTGTTAGTCCCTAAAGTTGCACTTGATTGTGAGAGGGAAATCTAGGGCATCATCAAGTTATTGCAATGTTATTTTTATAAAGGGGTTTTTTGAATAGGTTTTAGAAAATGGTTGAAAGTTGGCTCAATGTAAAAGGAAAATGAACATCTCACTGGCTTAGTAAATGACATACACTTTGATAAATCGGATAGTAAAAGTAGATAAATAAAGGAATATATATGAGTATTCAATTTGTCAACTCACACATGGATTTCTCATTCCCAAATATCATTGAGAAATGAGAATATGGTACTTGAAAGCAATATTAATTATGAACAAAAACAACAAAATTTTCAGTGTGTTACTCACAACCAAGAAATCATATGCTTTGCAACAGAATAAATGCATTCAAGTAAAAAAAAATAAACAAATAATAACATGAAAAGAAGATCTGACCATCAAAATGCCTTTTCCATTTAGTGCCAATATGAAAATATTGTCCTTGTCTTACAGTGGAGTCTTTACAAAAATAGTCCTTGATTTCTCAACTGATCAACCCTAATATAGTCTTTTCAATGTCTTTTTAAAGCCAAAAATATTCCTGAAGATCCTATTTTCCAGATTACAGTTTTAAGATAGGATCATATCAACTAACTATTTCCTAGGAGAGAAAATATCATACAAGCACTTATAATTCCTAAAAAGTAGTATGTTCAACAACTAATCTGAAAATAGACTAGATAATAGTTTATGAAGCCTTACAAATCTCACAAAAAGAGGAATACTTTGTTGCTATGCTGGTTCATCTGAAATACAAAAAGGTCCATTTAAACAAAGCACTAATAACCAAAATGCTCAGTTGCACTATCTTACTAATAGCATCGAGCAAAAAAAAACTGTAGCAGACTTTCCATGGGTTGTCATTGTATGATAACTACAGAAGCTCTGGTGTCCCCTTGTTTGAGCTTAGTTGTCAACACCACATTGTGCCAATAAAATCTTATATTTGATTTTCTTGCCTCCTTTAGCAGTGCATTTTTCTCTTTCCTCTTCCTTTTAAATTCTTGTATCTTTTCCTGTTGTTTTGAATTCCATTGATCTACAAAGGACTTTTCTTTCCTCAGCTTCCTGATAATACCCTGCATCTTTTTTACCTTGTCTTTCTCTTTTCTTGCTTCCACCCTGAAATCTAGATGTTCTTCTACTGGAGCAGGTAGGTTCAAATATATGGAGGCTTAGGGTTTCCTTAACTTAATTTCATATTTTGAGGATAAGAAAGTGCTAAGATCCTCTTCTTTAGAGCTTTCAGATTCTCTGATTTCTGGAACATCCTTTAATTGGTTTATTTCTGGAAAGGAATCATTTTTCTCATCATCATATGTGCCTTTGAATGCAGATTCAATGATTGAAACTGATCTTGTGGTTTCCCTAGTTACAGGTCTCCTTGAACACTGTGCAATTTGTTTTCCTTTTTCACATTTTTTCCTCTGTTCCTCAGATTCCTCCTCTAACCCATGTGAAGAATATTCTAGGGTCTGTGTTTTAACCTCTTTCTTAGTATCTTATGAATTGTCTTCTATTATAATAAGGTTTTCCTTCTTGATAGAAGGATGAAACATATCCTTTGAATTCAGCCTGAATTTATTTGCATCCCTGGTAGAATTTCTTCTAGGGTATTTAGATACTTGTTCCTTCTTCTTACTCTGTTTCTTACCCTTTGCAACCCTTTTTCCTATATACTATTTCTTCTATTTGATTGGACTTTGGACTAGGCTTGTAGTATAATTTTCAGGTTCATCGGGTTCCTCTTTGATATTAGGATCAAGTTGGACATCAATCTCTTCATCAATTTTAAGTTTTGTACCTCGACCTGTAATGATCTTCTCATTAGGTTTACCCTTGGGAAAATCTCTAGTTACTTGTTGTGTTTGTAACTTCCTCTTACCAACACGAGTTATCATGGCTGCAGGGGAGTTTTCTTTCACCAAAACATCAGTGTCTTGAGATACCTTTTTACCTTTTCCAGGTTTCTTATCCTTAACGGTTTTGGACTTAGGTTCCTATGGTTTAGGTTTTAGTGACTGAATTAACCAGTCCCAAGACTTATGAACTTCATTTAAATAAAAAATTACAAAATTTTTAATCATCCCTTGATGAAAAAGACTATTCTTTGTTGTTTCAGGATGTGTCTGAATCCTCTTAGACATCTTAGATAGGCTTTTCAATAAGAAACATGGTATACTAAGAGGATAGCCACCATTCACATGGATTAACAATCTAATATGATAAAGGTGAACTAGATAAAAGCAACTTTCACAGGTAATGTACCTATGAACGATAAACATGGATGTATGCCATTATTTTCTCACGCAGCTATGTGGGATGCCTTGCCTCCAATTGAGGTTTTGCTTTTTTGGAATAAAAAACTGATTAACAAAATCCATAACTAAATTTTATTTCTTCCACAATGTTTCCCCATATACTGGTAACTTGCATGCTTTTGCTATGGAATGCTCTGTCATGTGCATGAGGAGTTTTCCAACCACAGTTTCAAAACCATTGAAATTATGTGCAAAGATCATAGAAATCTGCTCGTCATGACCCTTAAATGTTGAAAAGAATTCAAGCCAGCCTACATCTTTAAACTTCTATGCCATCTAAGGAAAATATTCAAGTAATTCTATCCCTTTTGATTCCAACCTAGTTATCTGTCTTCTCTTTTTGGGTGCCATGGCACTGATACAATTCTGTGGAAGGGTTTTAAGAATGTCTCAAGTTTGATCACCTGCTTTCGAGGATTGTTGAAGTCTGAGAGTTATCCGTTCACTTGCAGAGCATTCATGGAGTAATGGACAGACTAAAAATATTTGTATTATGACTTCATACATATGGAATAATAATTGGGCATTGTGATTTGATATCAAGGTGGTGAGTACAACCCAATCCCTTAAATTAGTTGTCATCATGCGAATTATGACCTGATATAGATCATACATAGATGTGTAGATCCTCTGGAAATGATTTTTGTCGTTAAAACATGATCTCGAGAAGGTGGCACATGTAGAACTATCATTACTCCTGGTGCTGCAAGAATAGCGCTATTCTTGTAGCGCCCTTTCCACTTTGAAAATTTTGAAAATTCAAATGAAGGAACAGACAAGTGATGTGATAGAAATCCTTTAATATCATGTCCTAACTTTTAAAAACTTAAAAGAATTTAAAATGTGCATAAAATAATGAAAAAAAGCTTTCAATCCAAGAAGGGGAAAAAATAAAGTTGAACAAAAATCAATAAAGGAACGGGTAGAACAGGGATTAAGGACACCCAATCAGTCAAAAACAAGGTTAAGGAATAACATTGTCTCCTTCTAGGGATAAAGTTAGAGACATAAGATTTTTCTTCCCTCCAAACTTTTGACATGGTTCACATGCCCTCACCTGAGAAAATATATTAGAAAACAATTTAGGCCAGTAGTAGTCTGCTCTTAATATTTTGAATGAAGTGGCTTTCCAATGGTGATGTCCCCCACAAACTCCCTGGTGTAAATCACATAAAATATGTTTTTCTTTTTCTTCATCAGCATATCTCAACAGAATTCCATTAGGATATTTCCAAAACAAGGTTTGATCAATAATGCAATATTTCACTGATTTCAATTTAAGTGATCTAAATTTGGATTTATCTAAATCAAGAGGAGACTAAAGATTTAGTAGAAAATAAATAATATCTTTATACCATGGTGAAGAAGAATATCTGTTGCTTACCTGTGAACCAGTTTTCTCAACCTAAAATGATGAATTCTATGATTTGCTGGAGAAATGATGTAATCTCGTTGCTCTACAGTTTGACTCTGTCATCAATTTGGAAAGGCCTTGTCCCTTTATTAACTGAGTGGGATTTATGGTCAAGTTATATTCCATAATTTTAATTATCTATTTCCCCCTTTTTCCTTCACAATCAGGTTGGACTAAAATTTCCTTAACTGCACTATTTGGAACATATGCAGTAATTTCAGATTGCAGGACATACACCCTAAAAGATTTTAAATATTTCACCAAAGCATATGCATGCTTCTCCATAATATCATATTTTAGTTCAGAATATCTGAGAGTCTTGTTTAAGAAAGAGATAGGTTGTTCATACCCCTGGTCATTTGTTTGTAAGAGAACATCAAATATAGTGTCTTCGGATGCAAATGAAAAAATCAAAAACTCCTTAGAGTAATTAGGGTTGATGAGGACATGTGCCTTAATTAAATCCCTCTTAATATTTTCAAATGATTCCTTTTCTTCTTGTATCCATTTGATCTATGAATCTTCCTTGAACATATCAGTAATATACTTGATGATTTCTGCAAAATTTGCTATAAACCTTCTTAAGAAATTGATTTTACATATGAAAGATAGGATATACTTCTTATTCCTTGGAATGTGTATCTGCTGAATGGCCTTTACCCTTTCAGGATCTATCTTGATTCCTTCTGGTGAAACAATATGTCCTAAGAGTTTTCCTTCTTCCATGGAAAAATGATATTTTTTAGGGTTTAATGATATACCATATCTCTTGCATTTTTCAAATGTCTGTTTCAGATGCTGCAAATGTTCATCATCAGAGGTTGAGAACACAATAATATCATCAAGATAAATAGCCATAAATATTTCTTTCTCACCAATGAATGCGATATCCATAGCTCTCGGAAATGTTGCTCCTGCATTCATGAGTCCAAAAGACATCTTTTAATACATGAAAGTGCCCCAGGGAGTAGTAAAAGTTGTCTTCTTCTTATCTCACTGATATCTGATTATATCCTGAATAACCATCAAGCATGGAGATTCTTTTGGCCACTACCACTCTTTGTAGAATATGATCCATTTTAGGTAATGGATAATTATCCTTTAGATAACACCTGTTTAGATTTCCAAAGTCTACAAAAAGTCTTATCTCTCCATTATTTTTCCTGAAAGGTACTAAATTTGCTACCCAATCTGAGTATCTTAATGGTACTATAATTTTAGCATTTAACAACCTTTTCAGTTTTTTTTTCAATTATAGGTAGCAACAATGGACTGTATTGTCTAGATTTTTGCTTAAAAGGTTTGGATCCAAGATTTAAAGGAATCTTATGTTGCATAATCTTTGTATCAAAAAACTTAAGGTCTTCATAAGACCAACCAAAAACATCTGAAAACTGTTTCATCAAATTGACATACCTATCTCTCTGCTTTTTTGGCAATTTCCTGGATAATTTCACCATTCCAGGATTTGAATCTGGAATGATATCACAATCTACCACTTTAACATATTCTGTTTGAACAAAAGAACTTTTTGAAACATCATTATGGTCAAATAATATCTCAAGGGGAACCAAACCTTTTGGAAAAATATTTGTTTTTAATTCAATGATTTTATGACCAACAATATTGTCTTGAATGATATTTGCAACATGAACTTCCACATCATCATATTCATTATCCTAGTCTATTGAGATAGTAGAAAACTCATCAATGGTCTCCAAAAACCTTTTAATTTCCTGATCATAATTAAATACTTGCCAATTTTTTATATTGTCTCGTATAGAGGGTATGTTTCTTATCTCAATCTCAAATCTTAAATTGGGAAATATTGGAGTTTTGAAATTACTAGCTACCAGTGCTAGAGAATCATCCCATTGATTCAAATTTTTGTACAAAGGTGATGTTGAAGGCCAAAAGAAAATTATAAAAAAATTCCCACACTTCATTTCTATACTGCTTTAACTTTTTCCCTTTGGTCTAATAAATGTTTTTGATTTGATGGATGATAAGCTCAGAATCTCCAAGAACATAAATTTTATCTATACCCATATTTTTAGCAGCTTTCAATCCAAGTAGAAGAGCTTCATATTCACTAATATTGTTGGTTGTATCAAATTCTAGTTTGTATGACAAAGGAATAACTTCCTTGGCAAGATAAATAAAAACAATCCCATCCCCGGATCCTTCTTTGGAACAAGCCCCATCAAAGAACATCTTCCAGACTAGTTTTTTTTGTATTTTCTTCAACTGTAGGTATGATTTTCCTGACTGTTGTTTCAACTATTTGGTCACCAAGGTGAAAAATAGAAGAACCAAGTTCATCTTCAACAACATATATAGGATGATTGCCAAGATTTTCATGATCACGTACCAAGTAATCCAACCTCACTTCCCTATACAATCTTCGATGCTTTCCACAAAAAAAAAGTATGGTAGCATAACTGAGGTCCATTTGTAGTGTGCCTCCTACTTTATTAGCCCATGATCTTGACAATAGAATCCCAAATTTAGGAGGTATATCAGCCACAATCACATCCAACACTACACTTTTCATAGGTAACTGAGATAAAGTGACAACCATGTCTTTAATGACCCCCAGACATTTAACCTTTATAGAATCAAATGAATATAGGTCTAGGTAAGGCTTAGTGATATCTAAAACTAACTCATCCATTATCACCTTTGGCATGACATTGTGTGAGGCTCCTGAATCCATTAAACAATTATGAAATATTTTTTCATGAATGTTTAGGGATATGTAGAAAGGAGGGGAAGCATCAGATATATCCTCAATATGTGGCCTAATGGTTATGGAAGGGTTTTCATCTTCAAGATTTATGGTATCTGAAAATGTAACATGAGCATAATGTTGTAATGCTTTAAGGATAGATTTTCTAAAAGGATCAATTTTCATCAATTCTACAAGAGGTACAGGGATTTTGATTTTATTTATTTCATTTTCCACACTGAAAGTAGAAACTAGCTTCTCAGTTTCCTTCACCTCTATAGTGCTAACCTTGACATGTTTCTTTTGTTGTTGATCCCTAATTTAACTGGAGCATTAGTATTTTTGGTTTGAACATGTTGTTGGATTACTAAGAGGGGGGGTGAATNTGTATGTGCCAACTCATCAACTACTTGTCTCAACCATGTACTCAACATGTACCTCAACCAAAATACCTCATCAATTTCATCATCCAAATATGATTTGTAGCTCTGTAATATACCTAGTGTATATGATCACATTCCTACAAACCTTCCTTAACTTTAAAAACAAGAGACTAGCATTTTCATCAAACTTTTCTTTAGTCTCACATGCCTAGTTTTGGGCTAGTCAACAACCCTAACTTGAAGTAATCATAACTTTGAACCTGTAATGTATAAAGATCTAAAACTGATAGAAAATTTTCTTCAATGTGTTTTATGCAATTCCTCCAAGTTTCACTACTTGGCACCTCTCAGAAAACGAGTTATAGAAAAAATGACATACCTTGCTGAATTCTGGCTTATTCTAGAGAGGGACCTTGTAGAGCATGCCCCGCACATATTTTTCAATGAATTGATCTGAAACTACTACAAAGAATACTATATATTTTCCCCTAACCTAAAAATTTTGTATCACTGAATTTGGATATGTTATGAAGAAGTTATGACGTTTTTACCTGAAACACCTGATTTTGACTAGTTTCAGGACTAGCCACAAACCCTATTTTCCATGGAGTTTAACTCCAAAAATACAATGACCCACAAGCTGAATTTGTAACCAAAGATAATTGGATATGTTTTCNCAACATGTACCTCAACCAAAATACCTCATCAATTTCATCATCCAAATATGATTTGTAGCTCTGTAATATACCTGGTGTATATGATCACATTCCTACAAACCTTCCTTAACTTTAAAAACAAGACACTAGCATTTTCATCAAACTTTTCTTTAGTCTCACATGCCTAGTTTTGGGCTAGTCAACAACCCTAACTTGAAGTAATCATAACTTTGAACCTGTAATGTATAAAGATCTAAAAATGATACAAAATTTTCTTCAATGTGTTTTATGCAATTCCTCCAAGTGTCACTACTTGGCACCTCTCAGAAAATGAGTTATAGAAAAAATGACATACCTTGCTGAATTCTGGCTTATTCTAGAGAGGGACCTTGTAGAGCATTCCCCGCACATATTTTTCAATGAATTGATCTGAAACTACTACAAAGAATACTATATATTTTCCCCTAACCTACACATTTTGTATCATTGAATTTGGATATGTTATGAAGAAGTTATGACGTTTTTACCCGAAACACTTGATTTTGACTAGTTTCAGGACTAGCCACAAACCCTATTTTCCATGGAGTTTAACTCCAAAAATACAATGACCCACAAGCTGAATTTGTAACCAAAGATAATTGGATATGTTTTCTCACTTTCATAGCAATTTCAGGATCTAAATCATTATAGAAAAAAAGTTATAGCGAAAATGGTAAGATGACCTGAAAATAACATACCTTAGAAAGCACCATCAAAAGAATTTATCCTTCCTTGCATTTCAGCCTTCTTTTCTTCACTTTCCTTAGAATTTCATCTTAGATATCATTTGTATACCTCAGAAACCTATATATATTCAATATTCTCAAGTGTGATTCAAATGATAGAGCCTTGTCTCTTGTTTATACTCTCCAAGTAGCTTCCTTAAAAACATCTTCTAGGTCACTTGGCCCCACTTTCCTTATTTTAGGGTTGGGTCCACTTCTAATTTCTCCATTAA
>JZKD02S2290853.1:23988-34353 GCA_000966675.3 Picea glauca
AGTTCATGGGAAATCCTCCTTTGTGTTCGGATAATTTTGTGGGAAATCCTCCTTTGTGTTCAAAGAATTTTTTTCAAATCCTCCTTTATGTTCGGAGACGTTTGTGGGAACTCCTCCTTTGTGTTCGGAGAAGTTTGTTTGAACTCATCCTTTGTGTTCAGGGAATTTCGTGGGAAATCCTATTCTATGTATTAGAGATGTTCACACCATATCCACCTCTATGTCGACCAACTTAAGAAAAAAATCTCCTCCATGGGAAGACAAAATCAAAAAAATTGTAAGTGTTCTTTTTACTAGAAAAAAACAACAAGAGCTTGAGTTCAAAAGTCCATGACTTTCTCATACGATGTCTAATTGAGGTGCCATTTTTTTGCAATATAGAGAGAAAAAGGAGGGGATTCTAGTGAGAGACATTTGGAGAGCTTAACACTTTTTAGGATCTAAGAGGACCAATTCTCCTCTGAGATGCAATTCAGAGCCATCATGAGTTTTATTATGTCATAATTATCCCACTTGACGATAGATGCCTACCAACTATTTATATTTATCTTTTAATTTTCTGCACTTGGATAAATAAGGTTATCCCTTTTGATTTTCATCATTTATAATTTGACACTTCACCTTTCACATGAGAAACTACTTAGTGTGTGGATGGTTTCCCAATCACATAGGATATCCTCACTAGCCAACATGAAAGAATGCCCATTGATTAACCATTATGTTAAGTCATGGTTTGACCACTATCACAATATTCCAAAATAATTTCGATTTATATTCAAACAAAGACTCCTAGTTCAACTCATGAGATAGGAAAGAGATGTAATATGCCTTGAGCCTATTTCTAGTAAAATGGTGTTGCCTGCAAAAGAAAAACAATGGTGAGATGTTGTATGTCATAAAATATAATCAAGAATTACAAGACAAACAAAAATTATAAAATGAACTGCCTCTAGGGGAAAAAACGATGAGGGAAGAAATAAGGGAGACATATTCAGAATTAGAATATGAACTCAATCCAAAATATACTACAACTAAAAAATAAAACTTTGGACAAATGAAAATCAAAGATATGTAGTCAACAAAGAAAGTAAATTGATAAAGAGATCATGAATGTAAGTGTTTCCAATGGCTTTAAGAATGTTCATGCATCTCAATGGGAACGAATTTTGCGGCCTATTGAAAATACTAATCCATGTGAAAGTTAATACACATATTATTTCATTCAAATGGGTTTCGGTGCTAGCACTTGCTAAGAATTGCATCTCTCATCATGATTTTCTGAAAACTACCAGTTCTTATTTGCAGCCTTGTGCCTCAGGGAGTAAGGGTTGGCAAGATCTCCAATTCATTGTCCTCCAAATTTATTTTCTTTGGCCTTGTGGGATCTTCACTCACTATCTATATCTCCCAACTATAAAACTTATTCTCCAACATGGCATGTTCATCTCCTCACTAGTTCAAATCAAGCGTGTGATACCAACTATGCACATGTATTTACATAGTCAAACCATTCACGGTATGAGATTGAATTCAACTCAATATGTTCATAAATGAAAATGTTTAATAATATCACATGAGGGAAATTGAGAACCGAATCCAAAAACAGGTTTGTTAATAAACTTCCCAGGAAACATATCTCATGGTTGTGTTGAATTTTCTAAAGTTATTTATCTTCTTCATGTCGCGTCCTTCTCTCTGATAGAGAAAACAAATCTACGAGAGGGATATGCATATAGTTTAAGCATGAATAAAATTAATGAAAATAGCGACCACAAATGCATATTTCTTCATTATCCATTTTCAGACATAAATGTTTAACCGATTAGAAAATATGACCAAAATCCATGTTGAGTAAGGTAATTCCCTCCCAGAAGAGCATGTTTGCAGAGATATCACAATATAAACCATAAACTAAGTCTGTATTTGGGTTGGCATGGGAATATAAATTAAAAATTTAATTCCTTTGGAAACATAGGGAATCATACCTGCTTAGATGCATGAAATCAACTCATGAGTCTTACAAGTTCCTATTGCCAAGATCCCAATTGAGAGGTAGAGTTGAATTAGATTGAATGTTGATCTATCAAGTGGAAGTTCCCTTTCAGGTGACAAATGAATATGGCTATAATGATTACTGGTTCTACCCCGAAGAAATGCATTTGAGAATCATTTTGTCAATCAATTACTTAGAGGTTGGAGTTCATTGTACTTGATTTCCAACACTCTTTCTTGGGAAAGTAGATGTGTCACCTACTATATGATTCATGCTCATTTGTTTGGATGAGTTTTGAAAGAGTATTCTTGATGAGTCTTCCTAAAAATTGTAGGCCAGTGTCTTGAAGAGCTTCATTGAAAGTTTCATAACTTGGTTGTAATGTACTTTCCATTCAATAGTTGAAAATCCAAACGAAGTAGAAAAATCATGATGTAAAACCTCAACAACATCAGGAAACCAAACCAATGAACTTAAAAATAAAACCAAAACAAGAACATGTCAAGAGAGAACCAATGAAAACCAACCAGTCATTCCAAGTCAAGATATTGGATCTAATTATTTGAAGAGTATAATAATAGAATGGGTAATCAAATCAATAAGGTTAGAATTGATTCAAAGAACTTCAAAGGACACACCTTCAAACTTTAGTAGGCATTAAAACATTGTATGTCAACATACCCAAGTCATTAAAGGAGGCCACTTGATATGAACAAATACTACACTTCACCCTCATAATGAGCAATGCATGATGATAAAAGACATAATTTTTGAATTTGAGATCACAGGACCAAGAAAAAAAATGTTTATCCTGTCATTGAAGATGATTAGGAAAAGTACTTGACCTCAAGAATCATGATTAGGAGCTTGTGGTGGTGAAAGATAACATTGAAATGTTGTGTGTATGTGCACTTGAAACCCTTATATTTATGAGATATTCAATAAAGGAAAACTAAAACTTGATGCTTTGTTCCTCAAGGTATATGCTAGAGATAAAACACACTATTTATTTTCCCAATAAGTGAAAACAGATTTTATGGCTGTGAAAGGGATACATGTACTATGAGTCTCAAGCACACTGTCTATCATAGAACAACAAATACTTTAATGATTCTACTCAATAGACACCATCATGAAATAATTAATCTATGGTGATCACGATCCACTTTGAGACTTTGCATTTCTTTCAAACCAATCGATGATATACCTTTAACATTCTTGAAATCAGTGCATCATGAAGGGTCTAAGTCTATAAAAATACATACCTGCTGAGAATATTTGTAACATATTTTAGCTCACCAGTATTTTTTTCAGGAACCAATACAATGCACCGAAGATACCATCACATCGATCCGTTGTTACAAAATATTTTGTGAGAAACATATCCTTAAAAGGTTTGGTCAATAGGGCTTGCATAACTATCACAGATTACAGACAACAATGCTGTGAACAATCGATGTGTTTCCTTCAACTGGATTTCCACCTTCCCCAATATGTAAAGTATTCCTCAAAAAATATTCTTTCAGTAGCTTAGGATAACAAGTTATCCAATTGTCATTTGTTAGAGTGAATTCTAGTGAAACAAATGAATCTTCCAGTTGAACTTCTCAAAGAATTATGCACATGGTTTCCTCATGTTATAACCAAAGTTAAGACAAGGTTTCATTCAAAAAAACAAAAATGAAATTCATCAAATGAAAAGAAGAAATATTTATGCAAAAAGAAACTTAGACTAAAGCAAGCCATCACAAKCCATAATAAGCTTCAAAATAAACTAACAACATCTGGTGGCTTTTATTGAAGAAACCAATACAAGTCKAAATCTATGCTATACAAACGAAAACAAAGGAAAACATCTAAACTATGAAGGCATAAAGAAATAAATGAACTAAACTACTTCTATTACTACTCTATCCTACACTATCTAAAATAAGKCTAAGTGRAAGAATAATTCCAGTGAAACCAATCAAGTGACTCCAAACCTACAACCACATGTTCATCAAAAGTTAAATGAAAAWAATGGAGCGACGAGGGATCAAAGATAGGAAGAATTAATTTGGTAAAATCCCCACCTAGCATGTTAAGTTTGGTAGCGTTATGGTTCATAGGAAATGTAAACATGTAGKATTCCTCCAATCAATCTTCAATTCCATCATAAAATTTGCAATTATTATCGTAGGACTATTGGAAGAAAATAAAAAATGAGTGACATACATGATAAGACTCATAAATAAAACTTGCGTACAACATATCTTGTGAGAGAGTATCGATATGGGTGGAATCATTCATTCTAGGGCTTGAAGAAAAGCAATGAGGAATTGTCGTAACCATCGGTCAAAACCAAAGTGCCTCATTATCCAGGCAAGACTCCCCTGGGCCCATTTTTACATGAACCACCCACTGAGAGGATAGATGATATATGATAGTTTGAGAGAAACATTGAGTAGAATATGACTCAAGGCCCTCTCCTATAAAATCATAAAAATCATGTGAGGATTGTTGGAGTATTAAGATAACATCCAAGGATGATTGATGCATTTCCCCCTAAGGATTAACATGTAATTCTAGAGTAGATTTAGGTGATAGTGTTTCTTGGATCAACTCGATGTTTCTAGTGATTCATATGGTGATGGGATATTTGTTTGTTGTGATTTATTCATGTGGGTTAGAAAACTCATCATGCTCAACATTGTCTTAAATTTTGTTGTTGTTAACATATGTGCATTGAGATCAGAAATTTCAAATTGCACAGGATCAACAAATGATAGGTTAGTACCCACATTCAATTCTGAAACATAAAAGTAGTCATAGAAAACAAGGTTATCGATATCAAATTGTGATTCAACATGTTCCAGAAATAGAAAAGGACTTAGAACTTCATGCATCTTGGATAGACTGTCATGAAGAATGATTATTTGATTGATCAAAGCTTGGAAATATTAATGTTCTAATTTATCATCCAATCTTCCATTATAAGAAAAGTGTACAAACCGTACTACATGATAAACAAGTGGGTTCTCATGTGAGTTCTCAACATCAAATATATTTGTATAAAGAGAATGAATATCTTCAAATTATAAAAATGACGATATTTAGTCAATAGGACATTCATCATAGACCAAAGCATGTTCGTGATTTTATGAAGGGGAGACAATAGATGGTTCACACTCTGGGTCTATGGGGTTTAAGATTTCTGGTAAATATTCCCCCATAGTTATAAAAAAGTGCTAATTAGAGATCATGTACCCCCCATCATTCATAACCTGATCAAAATATTGTGAATGAGAGGTAATCAGATTGTACCTTTCATAAATTGAGACAAGATATGAAACTAATCAAATAGTTCTTAGTCTGAGGGTTTGTCATTTTTAGGAAATCTACAATAAATCTGCATAAATCTTAGAAATAAATCATCAAGAGATTTGTTTTCAAGCTTACACATTTATGCAAATTCATCAAAGAGTTCATGATAAACATAATCTACATGAGCAGTGATAAAGACTTCCATGAATTGTTTCCAGCTATGTATAGATTTCACTAGCAATGTCCTAAACCAAACTTTAATCCACCCTTCAAATGTGAGGATAAACAATCGACATATTTTGTTTTCCTGATTAAACTTAAGATCTTTTCGAGTGATGTTAAGCTTATTGAGATGTGTGAATGCAAAGACATTCCCTTCACCATCAAATTTTGAGTTTGACAAGAGATTAACTGTCTCAACTGAGATGCCCCTACTGGGTCTTAGAAGACTCAAAGGATCATCCCATACAAATATATGGAGTGGAGCCCTGTGTTGGTTAAAATTTAATGAAATGACTCCACATGGGAAGGATTGTCATTGAACCCTTGTTATAACCCTAAATTTCTCCATACATGCATACTTGGAATTTGTCCCTCTTACTTGCTATTTTTTCCAAGCCATCACTGGGAAACTCTTCTTAAAATCACTATTTTTGAAGGTGTACATGCCCTGCACCACTACTGCACGCGTACACACACCTGTTGTACCACTACAACCTGCGTAAGTACACTAGTTGCACCATTACAGCCCGTGTATACTCACAAAAGTTGCAAAAATTAAAAATTTGCAAGGAATTCGTTGAGATTACGGGCTATTGGGTAGTTTCCCAACTGATCCACCGCATATATCCCGTCACCCAACCGGATAAACATCCTTTTTTCATATAAAAGGAGGTGTTGGGGTATCATTCATAACATAAGCATAGTGAAACTCTTCCTGTTTCACATCCCCTCCTTGCCCCAAATAATTGCAGCCACCTTGTGAGATTTGCATTAGAATTTCCCATTCTTTCCTTTTTCCTCCATCATAAGCCTATATCATTTCCGTAGAAGAAGTGTGAGAGGAGAAAGATACGTGGAAGCGAATTTGGAGCTTGGTGAAGAGTGTTGGGTATATGTTATATTCTTTGCATGTGTGTGTGTGGGCGTGTTAGGTTCGACAACTGCATCTGACGATCCCTCTAGTAGTGTTCTTTGTGTCATGTGCATCGGACACTTCCTAGGGGGGTCCCAGGGGTTACGCGCAGTGTTCGGGCCAGCGCCCCAAAATTTGTTTTTGAGCAGTTTTTTCTATTTTTAACGGATTTTGCTATTTTTAGCGGTTTTCTAAATTAATCTCGGATTAAGGGATTAGGGTTTTGAAATCTACAGAATACCTAAAAACATTGTATATATTGTATGGTGAATGGTGAAATTCGACATAATGAAAATAAGAAAGGTTTTCCCCAGTTGAGGGTTTCCAGTATAAATCTCTGTGTACTATGTGTATGAGCCATTGATTAATTTATGTTTTGCTTAAGAATCTATATGAATTGCTTTACTTCATAGGTTTAAAACTTACAAAGAGGAGCCCAAACCAAGTTCATGGAGAAGTTTCCAACCTTTGTTGTAAGTAAACATTGTGATATCAATAAAAGAAATACTTTTCCTGTCCCGAAATATGATGTCTCAAATATTTGTATTTGATTTATGTTTCTTTCTAACATCTAACCCATGGTTTATATATGAGATGCATATTTGTAGTTTCCTTTTTATTTGTTTTTGAATGCAGGTCAGACTTGGGAGGAGGCTTGCAGTCAGTGGAGCTATCGAACATGAGAGGATCGACACCGGACGTAGAGTAAAAGGTAAAGTTACCTGATCTTTTCATTTTGTCTTTCATATATGAATGTGGGGTATGTTCGGGGTAGTTAGAAAGGTAGTAGACTTTTAGATGGTTAGATCTGCCTACATGTTGAACCCTAGTGTAGTCTATAGGGGGGTTTTCCTGCTATAGCAACCCTCCTTCTAGTGCCAATTCTATTGATGCGATAAAAATNTGAGGAATTGTCGTAACCATCGGTCAAAACCAAAGTGCCTCATTATCCAGGCAAGACTCCCCTGGGCCCATTTTTACATGAACCACCCACTGAGAGGATAGATGATATATGATAGTTTGAGAGAAACATTGAGTAGAATATGACTCAAGGCCCTCTCCTATAAAATCATAAAAATCATGTGAGGATTGTTGGAGTATTAAGATAACATCCAAGGATGATTGATGCATTTCCCCCTAAGGATTAACATGTAATTCTAGAGTAGATTTAGGTGATAGTGTTTCTTGGATCAACTCGATGTTTCTAGTGATTCATATGGTGATGGGATATTTGTTTGTTGTGATTTATTCATGTGGGTTAGAAAACTCATCATGCTCAACATTGTCTTAAATTTTGTTGTTGTTAACATATGTGCATTGAGATCAGAAATTTCAAATTGCACAGGATCAACAAATGATAGGTTAGTACCCACATTCAATTCTGAAACATAAAAGTAGTCATAGAAAACAAGGTTATCGATATCAAATTGTGATTCAACATGTTCCAGAAATAGAAAAGGACTTAGAACTTCATGCATCTTGGATAGACTGTCATGAAGAATGATTATTTGATTGATCAAAGCTTGGAAATATTAATGTTCTAATTTATCATCCAATCTTCCATTATAAGAAAAGTGTACAAACCGTACTACATGATAAACAAGTGGGTTCTCATGTGAGTTCTCAACATCAAATATATTTGTATAAAGAGAATGAATATCTTCAAATTATAAAAATGACGATATTTAGTCAATAGGACATTCATCATAGACCAAAGCATGTTCGTGATTTTATGAAGGGGAGACAATAGATGGTTCACACTCTGGGTCTATGGGGTTTAAGATTTCTGGTAAATATTCCCCCATAGTTATAAAAAAGTGCTAATTAGAGATCATGTACCCCCCATCATTCATAACCTGATCAAAATATTGTGAATGAGAGGTAATCAGATTGTACCTTTCATAAATTGAGACAAGATATGAAACTAATCAAATAGTTCTTAGTCTGAGGGTTTGTCATTTTTAGGAAATCTACAATAAATCTGCATAAATCTTAGAAATAAATCATCAAGAGATTTGTTTTCAAGCTTACACATTTATGCAAATTCATCAAAGAGTTCATGATAAACATAATCTACATGAGCAGTGATAAAGACTTCCATGAATTGTTTCCAGCTATGTATAGATTTCACTAGCAATGTCCTAAACCAAACTTTAATCCACCCTTCAAATGTGAGGATAAACAATCGACATATTTTGTTTTCCTGATTAAACTTAAGATCTTTTCGAGTGATGTTAAGCTTATTGAGATGTGTGAATGCAAAGACATTCCCTTCACCATCAAATTTTGAGTTTGACAAGAGATTAACTGTCTCAACTGAGATGCCCCTACTGGGTCTTAGAAGACTCAAAGGATCATCCCATACAAATATATGGAGTGGAGCCCTGTGTTGGTTAAAATTTAATGAAATGACTCCACATGGGAAGGATTGTCATTGAACCCTTGTTATAACCCTAAATTTCTCCATACATGCATACCTGGAATTTGGCCCTCTTACTTGCTATTTTTGCCAAGCCATCACTGGGAAACTCTTCTTAAAAACACTATTTTTGAAGGTGTACATGCCCTGCACCACTACTGCACACGTACACACACCTGTTGCACCACTACAACCTGCGTAAGTACACTAGTTTCACCATTACAGCCCGTGTATACTCACAAAAGTTGCAAAAATTAAAAAGTTGCAAGGAATTCGTTGAGATTACGGGCTATTGGGTAGTTTTCCAACTGATCCACCGCATATATCCCGTCACCCAACCGGATAAACATCCTTTTTTCATATAAAAGGAGGTGTTGGGGTATCATTCATAACATAAGCATAGTGAAACTCTTCCTATTTCACATCCCCTCCTTGCCCCAAATAATTGCAGCCACCTTGTGAGATTTGCATTAGAATTTCCCATTCTTTCATTTTTCCTCCATCATAAGCCTATATCATTTCCATAGAAGAAGTGTGAGAGGAGAAAGATACGTGGAAGTGAATTTGGAGCTTGGTGAAGAGTGTTGGGTATATGTTATATTCTTTGCATGTGTGTGTGTGGGTGTGTCAGGTTCAACAACTGCGTCTGACGATCCCTCTAGTAGTGTTATTTGTGTCATGTGCATCGGACACTTCCTAGGGGGGTCCCAGGGGTTACGCGCAGTGTTCGGGGCAGCGCCCCAAAATTTGTTTTTGAGCAGTTTTTTCTATTTTTAACGGATTTTTCTATTTTTAGCGGTTTTCTAAATTAATCTCGGATTAAGGGATTAGGGTTTTGTTATCTATAGAATACCTAAAAACATTGTATATATTGTATGGTGAATGGTGAAATTCGACATAATGAAAATAAGAAAGGTTTTCCCCGGTTGAGGGTTTCCAGTATAAATCTCTGTGTACTATGTGTATGAGCCATTGATTAATTTATGTTTTGCCTAAGAATCTATATGAATTGCTTTACTTCACAGGTTTAAAACTTACAAAGAGGAGCCCAAACCAAGTTCATGGAGAAGTTTCCAACCTTTGTTGTAAGTAAACATTGTGATATCAATAAAAGAAATACTTTTCCTGTCCCGAAATATGATGTCTCAAATCTTTGTATTTGATTTATGTTTCTTTCTAACATCTAACCCATGATTTATATATGAGATGCATATTTGTAGTTTCCTTTTTATTTGTTTTTGAATGCAGGTCAGCCTTGGGAGGAGGCTTGCAGTTAGTGGAGCTATCGAACATGAGAGGATCGACACCAGACGTAGAGTAAAAGGTAAAGTTACCTGATCTTTTCATTTTGTCTTTCATATATGAATGTGGGGTATGTTCGGGGTAGTTAGAAAGGTAGGAGACTTTTAGATGGTTAGATCTGCCTACATGTTGAACCCTAGTGTAGTCTATAGGGGGGTTTTCCTGCTATAGCAACCCTCCTTCTAGTGCCAATTCTATTGATGCGATAAAAAT
>JZKD02S2290875.1:17276-38479 GCA_000966675.3 Picea glauca
CAATTTATTTCATAAACTAAGACAGTAACTTCATAACAGCATAATAATCTTCATAATAGTAACTTCAGTAACTTAAATTTAACAACGAATAATAAATTTTTATAACAGATTAAAACAATGCATAATTTTAAATACCTGGGTCTGATGCTAACCCTCTGCCTGTTCGCTTGGCTTGTTGACCGTTGTTGCACTGTGTAAACGCTGCCCAAAACCTAGTTCTGCCCTACCAACTAGGTAACTTCCTAGCTCCAAGATATCATATGGATATCCTGGCCCTCGTGCCCAAAACCTCCAGCAACCCCAGTGCCTGACTGATACAATCCCCACTCCAAAACTCCACTCCTCTCTGCAAAATCCAAGAGCCCTCAAAATCAATCCCCCATCTCCCGTAGAATGACCTCCCATAAACCTCCTTCCCCTCCATATTCCTTCTTCACCGACTTCCCCCTCATTTACTTCCCTACCTAACCCATTTATTACCTTATCTTATCCTTTCATCCTTAATGCCCCTTATCCCCTTTATTTATAATTTTATCCCATATTTAATGTCTTACCCCTTTGAATTAATACCTTATCCCTTTCCGTGTACGTAACTCTTAATTTAATAAAAATAATTTATTAACCCCCCTTTAATCCTTTACTTAATTAATTAATGAGTCAATTAATAATTAATTAATCCTTGACAATCATGAATAATTAATTAATAATAAATAATTAGTTAATGTTATTTTAAGAAATAATTATTGTTTAGCTAATCTTTTAGGACAGTTATATTATTAAATTAATTATAATTAATAATCATATGCATCTATTTAAGCAGGGTCGTTACATCGATCCAATGTTCGATGATGTTCCATCGTTGAGCACTTTGACACAAATCTTTATACCTGCAACAAGTTCTCAACAAAAAAGCAGAGAAAGTATATAGTGATAATATAAAGGGGTTAGCACATTAGATAGCATAATTCATTAATAAACTCTACAAACATTCCCATGGATAATAATCATATATTTGCACGATACCAATAGGATGGGAAAGGAGTATTTATATTAATAAATGATCAACAGAAGTGACAAAATTACAGACTTTTTTGTCGGCACGGTTTGAAACCAAGAAACTAGGTTCCTTCCAAATAGGCCTCCACCACTTCAATCCTCCACCAAAGGCAAGCTCATAGAATGGAGACAATGAGGTTCTCTCAACAATAGGGAAAGAGCTTGGGGGTTGAGCACTGTGTCCAAACTTGAGGAACAAAGGGATGCAAACTCAATATGAATTAATTTCTCCAGAATAACTTTTATGTCAAAGTTGAATGCTTTCTCCTCTTTTCCATAGCTTGGAATTGTGCTTTTATAGCCTTCAAAATGCAACTGAAGGGCTGAGTTGGAACGTTTCCAGTATATGGAAGGCCAAGGATTAGAGATATCCTGTCGCGACATGGAAACCCGACTTCATTTTTGTATTTTTTGGCACAAATCCCAATGTACATAGGTTTTAGTGGAGCAACCTATGTATATGCATATTGTATAGTAGATAGGGCATGTATATGTGGAAAAATATGTATTTTTAGCTCTGGATTCATCAAAAAGGGATGATAAGTATGCATAGGGAAATGGAAAAAGGCCCTCTGTGAAAGATAGCAATGGTGAGGCAAATATTGCTATAACAGATGCCCCCTAATGTGTGAGGTCAGATGAGTACCTGTGATAGCTGAAATACATTATAAATAACCTAGGAGTGGAGTGGTAGAGAACCAGCTCGATGAACTCAATTGCTCATTACATTATGTGCTAACTTTGCATACATGGATGCCAAGAATACACTGCAGATCCATTTGAAAAATATACCAAATAAGTGTTCATGGCCATGAATAAGAAAATACAAATGCGGTTACATGCCAAAAGTTGTCATAGTCACAAATAAGGCCCAATGAAACCAATCTCAAAACCAATATGGAGATATATGTATACCATGGAGTACAATCTGATCTATCATGATCACTGAAGTCATATAGGTACTGGTCCAATGAAAAGGAAGAAACAACTCAGGAAAGTTGCGGCCACATAGTGATTTCTTCAAGTCTTCAACACTATTCGCCAAGGGTGCAAGTCTACATCATGTGAATAAAGGAGTTGAGGACGAACATAATGAGACATTGTTTGATTACTGGTCATTGAGGTATATTGTTAACAAATGTGAGACAACCTACCGATAATGAAAGTAGGTATCAAGGCACCAAGTACAATACTACAAGTGTGAATAAAGGATTCGATGTCGAATACTTGAGGAATCCATTAATCAGGAGACATTGATGTATTCCCATCTTTCAATGGAAAGAGAGCCTCCCACTAATGACTGCAAATCTCAAGGTACTCATAAAACTCTAGGTCCCATATCCAGAATAAATGAGCTGAAGTCGATGGAAAGAGACCCGTTGAAAGGAGAGCATTAAGGAATCTATCATCAGTCAGCACGAGGAACAAAGCAGGGGCTTCATAATTTGGTGGAGATTGGACGAAGAACATGTTCAAAAACCAATGAACCTATGCATCTTTCGTGTGTGATAAATGAAAGTGACACACGAAAAAGACCCTCTGAATAGTAGCCAATGATGAAAACTATTGACAAAGGCGAGGAAACCACCAATAAGGCTAATGGCATCCAAGACACTGCACGAATCCCAAAGTGTGAATAGATTTCTTGCCATCAAACACAAGGGAAACCACCTAGCCAATGACCAATGATGAAGTGTCGATTGTTGGGTTCAAAGTGACCTACCAATGATGAAAGTAGGGATAGGGTGCATGATAATACCATAGTATCATGTGATTCTGAGAGAAACTGAGGGTATGGCCGACATGAAAAGTCAAGATTTCTAAGGAGTGGTCGACACAGGTTGATAGACTTACTTTTAACAAGAGCACGAGACATATGGTAGACTCCAGTAGCATAGACCCTATGATATAACTATCAGATGCAAGAGGCATCGATAATTTTCTCTATGGGGATTGGAAGAGTAACCAGTCGATAGAGAAAACTCTATAACGAGATCAACTTCCTAAGACCATGCTAAACCCAAAATTATGATGACGCGAGGACTCAATAACTTTGTGTTATGTCCAAAGGCGACACGACTTCTGCCAAATATAATATAGTACTCCTTTCTCGCCCGTATTTTTTTGTTTTTTCATAACAAATGAATTTTATGATACAGAGGAGGAAACAAGTGTCACAAGTAAGAAAAAATAGTTCTAGCAGTGGAACATACCTATGCTTAATGCAAGGAAATTCATGCGGGAGATGGACACTCGAGGTGATGTTCCCTCTAGGGTATAGGGTGTCAAATTGCGAAGGATATAAACAAGGCTCTACTTGGTTGAGGATGCAAAAATTGCTTAGGTAACGATTTATAACGCAAAGAGAGAACCGGATAAAGGCTCAATACTACAAGCGAGGGCATGAGATGCAATCACAACTTAATGCCAAAAAATGTGCTTTTTTATGTATTTTAGTCTACTTGATGTGAAAAATGGATAAACTTGTGCCAAATAGACGTCTTTTCAAATCCAATTTATGAGTGAAAAATACAAGTTCACTCGGTGATCTTTTCTATTTTTGGTAACGAGTTGGAAAAGAGCTTAACTAAGACTCATGACCTTTCAAATCGAATTTAATGAGTGTGAAAGGGACAAATCACTCGGTAATATTTTCATTTTTTAGACGAGTCAAAAAAGAGATTAACTAAGACTCATTATGTTGATTCTATGCAACATGTCACGGTGGAGGCCAAGGCTCCTGTGCGAACCTTCTGTGGAATGTCATTATCTTACGAAGAACCGACACAATCTTGGGAAGACCCAAATCTCTCCAAGTCGAGGAGGACAAAGTGTTAATGGAGGTTATCATCTCGTGTTATATCGGATAATGTCTCTTCCTAGAAAAGACATAGGTGGAGGCATTGGATACCCCACAAGACCATCCCAATCAAAGGGAACCTCATCAAGACTTGGAGGGAAAGAAACCGGGAAGAGTAAAACTCTCTCTTGTTCAGAAGGTGAAGTAATATAAATTCTAAGAACATGGCATAGAAGGTATAGAACCATAACCAGAAGAGAAGGATCGGCCAAAAATTGCATTGGCGTGACCGCTTCCATAGACTTGTCACTCTCCAAGAGAAGAGTGGGGTTGATCGAATATTGCATCAATATGACCACTTCCTCAACCATTGGTTGAATAGGATGCGAGAAAACAAGGTCAAGAGGTGCATCACCCCCAAAAACAGGAGTGTTGTTGATCGAAGATTACATCAACATGACCGTTGGTTGAACAATATGCGAGACAACAAGGTCAAGAGATGCATCACCCCCGAACATAGGCGAGGTGTCGGTTGAATATTGCATCGACACGAACATAGGTTGAACGGGTTGTGAGACAACAAGGTCAAAGGACACATCAACCACTAAAGGGAAATGGGTGTCATTCGAAGATTGCATCGGTATGACTGTTGTATCAACCAAAGAAGGAATGGAGTGTTGTGAAACCATATATTACTTAGAACCTGAAGGGCCCTTACATGAGCTCCGCGTTTCTGGTATCCAAGTAGTAACAAAACACAAACAAGTAAGGTGACTTCCTTCACAAATCCTGCAAAGGAATCTAGGATTACATCTAAGACGTCTAGGATTCTCAATCATATGAATTCCCCCAGCATGACTTGCAGCAGTTGGTTGCAGGTCTTCAACATGACTTGCAAAGGTTGTCGACCAATATCCAACATGACTAGCAGAGGTTGGTGATATAATGCCAGTATGACACACAGTGATTGGACTTGTGCCCCAAGCATGAATTGTAGTGATTGGTTGCAAGTCTTCAACATGAATCCTAGAGGGTGTCAACCAAAATCCAACATGGCTAGCAAAGGTTGGTGATATAACGCCAGTATGACACAAAGTGACTAGACTTGTGGCGGTGGTGAATTGCAGAATTTGAGACCAAGGTCCAAGGAAAGATTGGTTTTGAGGAATTGCAAGCCAGGAAGGATCCTAGTTTACACCCTGTCCTTGTCCAGCAGGATAGTATCCTCCTCCATACTAATACATAAAGAGTTGTAAGGGCATTGACACTGAGAGTCATTTGTGAAGAGAAAGTGACATGGAAAGGGTTACTCATGTGAGGATATATGTTTTCCCTAGACAAAGGAACTTCGTGAGGGGGTTTTCCCATACTATAAAAATAATTTTCCCCAGATGAAACACCATAGGGCAAACGGACGTCCTCCATGGGAAAAGTGTTCATAGGAACTAATATAGCGAAAGAAGAATAAGTGAATGGAGTGTAACAAGTAGAATGATTGCTTAATTGGGAACTTACTTCTCACATAGTGGATTTGTAGAAAGGAATATTCCAACCTCCTACCGTAAGAGGTGTTTGAAGGATATGACTCGCACCAAACGGAGAGGGATAAGAAGGAGGCATTATGCCCCTAGACCCAAAACTTGTATTCGCATAAGGAGGTGAGACAGGGGATGGAAAGTGCGAATACATATCAGACATTCCATGAAAAAAATGATCAGAGAACCTAGGCATTGACTGAGTACCCTAATTCTACATACCATTATAACAAACATTCCAATTTTCCCCCATGAAGGTCATGGGGGGGGAGGTAGCAGTAAATGAAGGGACCAAAGGAACCCCACTATCCATGATAAAGAGAACTCATTATAAACTCTCAAGGATAAATAGTAATCAAAGAGTGTACCCAAATTCAAACGGCGAATATGCATGCAAATGGGATAAAGTGGTTGAGCGGCCTCCCTCACTAAAGAAGGTTTGTCTCGTCCAAGAGGGACCTGTGACTCCCCGCTAGAGTTTGGAGGTAACAGAATCAGTTATAGGGGCCCTTGTGGGCTTGACAACTAGTCGGTCAGATCCCCCCAGAGAGGTAATCTTCCCTAAATGTTGTGTGTTTTCTGACCCCTATCTAACCCAGGGTATAAGCAAAATAACCCCTACAAGTAACCTATGAGATACCTAAGTCAAGCAACTAATAAACCACTGTATAACCAATGCACATGCGAGCATTCATAAGTTTGTATTACTATATGAGCAAGGTAGCAAAGCCCAAAACCTTGAAAGCATTGCCTCTCACAAAGGTGTTGTCCCTTGGTTATGAAAGTAAGCGAAAATCAAGGAAGAAAAAGAAAAATGTGAACTTCGCGGAAGACACTGTGACTTTTACTGGGTCGAAGTGAGAAAAAGAGAAGAAAAGATGGAGCGAAGTAAGAGGAAGCAAGTCATTGGACGAGGATATCAAGGATAACATATCAACAAGGAAGAAGGATCGTGAACAACTCAACAAGTGGACAAATCCATTGTTGGATTCTTTGGAGCATTGTGTGAGAAGGAAGGAAAGACAGGTTGGCAAAGCCTTCAAAGCGTGGGTCAAGTTGACCTAGGGTTTTAAACACCTAGGGTTTTGGTATCTATGGTTTTGACACCTAGGTTTTGGCCTAAGGATGTTAGTGATTAATTGTAATGTATAAATAGAGGTCTAAAGGACCTAGGATGGGTTGGTGTTATGATTGTTGTGGTTGTCATTGTCATTGTGGGATCGAGTGAGTAATATTGTGTGAGAAAGAAGTGATGAGTACGAGAGCCTTCCAGTATTGTAAGATATTCAGTTGGGTGTGAAGGTCGAGTCCTATAGCTGAGTGTGTAGGAAGGGGAGAGATAGAGAGGAGAAGAAAGAAGATCTGGTAGCTAAGACCGCAAACAAGAACTGTATGCTTCATCCTAATATTATAAGCACAGTTCTGTGGACGTATCCCTAGAGAGAGGGTGAACCACGTATATCTTTTGTCGTATGTGTGATTGGTGTTCTGTTCTTAGTCATTGATATACTGTTATTGCATTACTATGTTAGATCTGATAGATAGTTGTGTGGAGTAGATCTAAGTTGATAAGTGATATATGCATGTTGTATTCTTCTAGTATTAGATCCACTTGATATTCCTCTTGGTTGTAGACATCTCTGTCCTGCAACCCCCTCATAGCTGCTTTGATTGAGACTTTTTCTACTTCGCAAGTGTTGCCGAAAGGGCCAGTAGTTAGGGCTTGTTGGTGCGCTCTTGAAGCTGAACCCTGGGTCTGCCCCTGTGCCAACAAATGATTCTATTGTTGAGATTGGAATCTTCTTGATGGAATGTCAAGGTGCCTCCCATCAAAGACATAGATTTAGAAGTGGATAGAGGATCAAGAAAAGGACTTCAATGAAGCCCAGAACAAGAACCCTAATCTTAGTACAAAGGATTGGTTAGGAAGATATATCTTTACCGATATACATGAGATTTTCTTTGGAGGAATCCATCAGGAGCTATGTGAGTGGTTAGCTAGGTTAGAACATACCCATTTTGAGATCAGATCTAGGCCACTTGTGGTTTGGATGTTGGCATTGATCAAGGAGGTCAAGAGAGTTGATAACGTCGTGTCAAGAGTAGTAGATCATTGGTTTGATAGCACCATTGGAGGGTACATCACTGAGTTTGTTGTTAACAGAGTAGAGTCATATAACCAAGCCGAGAGATGTTTCTTCAAGGGACCTAGAGGAAAATTTTTACATTTTCTGAAGTTGAGGATCAAGATGACATTGCATGAGAATAACATCTTGAAGATACAGTAGATTGGTTAGATCTGAAAAAGATAATGCTCAAGAATTCGGACAGTGACAGCGACACAGAGGCTGGACATATGTGCAGTGGGAGAGCGTTCAGAGAAGTTCATCTTGCGAAGATGTTTAAGAAGAACTACCGGGATGAGGGTTTCTATAGTGGAGAAGAGGAAGATCTGACGGATGAAGAGAATTCAAAACCCACTAGGGCAGAGGAAGGGAAAGTTGAAGAGTATCACCGAGAAGAGCTAGAAACTTCAGAAACTACGCAAACTTCTGAAGTAAGTACTATTATCCCTCCTGTTGATTCAGTAACATTAAGTAATTAGAGTAATCCAAGCCACCAGAGAATTCAAATCACTGTCACTATTAGTCCACCACATACCCAGTCAGGAACCCTAAAAATATATATGGAAGATGAGATGAGGCTCCCTATCTTTAGGGGATATGGATCTGAAGATCCTGATCAGCACTGGTTCCTATGTGAAGCCATATGGAATATTAAGAATGTCACCAACAAAGATGTTAAAATAAATCAGTTCATCACTACTCTAAGAAATCGCGCACTAAGATGGTACATGAATCTTGTCCAAGGACTTGTACAGCCTAAGCCATTGAATGAGATCAAGAATGCATTGATTATAGAATTCAAGAAACCCAAATCAGAATCACAATGTATTACAGAGCTGAAAGAGATCAAGCAGAAGGTAGCTGAAATAAACCCTAACCTGGTGTGAGGTATGCAGAAATAAACATCACCCTAGTGAGTGCTATTACATGAAAAAATATGTTTAGACACCCACAAATTTGTATTGCACGTTCTATAAGTTCATGGGGCACAATGATAGGGATTGTAAGGCTTATGACCTCATGCACGAAAGGTCAAGGGATTTATACAAAATTCAAGGTGAAGTTCAACAAGAAGGAAACACTACGTAGTATAACTCCCCTGGGAGAGGAAACTTCAATCCTCGCGGTGGATTTACAAGATGAAGATGAGGAAGTTTGGGTCGAGGTCGAGGACAGATCATATGTTACAACTGCACATAACTAGGACACTTAGCAAGGAACTATCAGAACCCTTTCACTACTTGTAGCTACTGCAGTTCCTTCAAACATGTTATAGAGGATTGTCCTGTGCTACTAGCTAATCTTCAGGAAAGATGAGAACCTCAACAAAACCCGCAAGTGCAACTGATATATGTTTAACCTTGCGGAGAAGACCCTAGATTCGTTATTATCACCAAAGGAGGTGTTTTTATAGGAGAAGATAAACTAACCCAAGGAATGACTACAGAAGACTCAGGAGTCAGGAAAACTACAAAGAAGACCCAAATTTTCGACGCAAAGAAATAAAGACAAATATTTGAGTTGGCAAGAAAAGAGTTTAAAGCAGACCAAGGTTCTTCATCAAAGAGATGGCCATAAGTAAGAGAATATGGAATTCCTCTTTCATTCGATCAGTCTGTTTTGAAAAAAGAAGGAAAAGAGGTAAGCAATCTCATGGAATTTTTATATACGTATTAATTTGATTTAGGATGAGAGTGTTGTACAAGAGCTACAAAATTTAATCAGACAGTATGAATTAGGAAATATAGACCCCTTACTGAATAGAGCAGTACACCAAGTCGCTAAAAAGAGAAGGAAAAATAAGGAACTACACTTGAATGCTCAAATAGGAGAATATGATATAGACTATGTGGTTCTCGACTTAGGGTCGGAGGTCAATGTCATGACGAAGCAAACCCGGGCACTGATGGGAAAACCTAAGTTGATCTATTCCCCTATCAGGCTTAGGATGGATAATCAACAGGCATTAATCTCGTTTGGAATATTGTAACATATCCTTGTGGACATCGATGGAGTAAGGACATTTGCAGATTTTGAGGTAATTGAAATAGTTGATGATAACTTCCCTTACCCTGGACTGTTAGGAATTGATTGGGCTTTCAATAATTCCACTGTGTTTGATTTAAAGAAAATATGTATGACATTTGAAAGAGATGGCCTTAGGTTCATTTCACCTTTATATCCATATGAAGGTCAGCGATACACAGAACCTATCAGAGAAGAAGACCATGCATATGAACTGGAAAACATATACAAACTAACATCCAAATAGTAGGATTACATTAATCCTACAACTGATGGGAACCTAAGTTGGCGAAGTGACAGCGCATGCTCATCAGATTCAAAAGAATCACTAGAGAACTGGTAGAACAAAATGTATGAAGTATCTACAAGGATATGTGCTAGATTAACCAGAGAATTCCACTGGATCGGCACAACAGGAAGTAAATTACCCACTTTTGATGGTTTGAATCCTTTAGAAACCTTCTTGTTGGAATTCAAAGCAAGTGTCCCAACACAACAGAGATTTTTGGCAATGGATGAGGCCATGAAAGAAACACCAGCAAGATGGTGGGGGACACACAAAAACAACATTACAGAATGGGTACAATGTCGTACCATTATGACCGCACGATTCTCAACACAAGTGAAGGCTGTGAAGTTCGCTACACAGGTCGAAGCTACCCAAAGGACCATGTGAGAAGTTGCAAGGAAACCTAGAGAACCATTCCTCAAGATCAGTGGGTGCACAAGTTCATTAACACACTAGACACAACCCCTATCAACTGGTACCTTCAAGTGGAGATGCACCTCATCACTGCAGATTGGGAAGGTATGACTCAAAAATTTGTAACCACTTTCTTATTTGATATTCAATATCCTTCAATAGATCAAGCATTACATATTGTAAGACAGAAAGTATTTGAGGAGGCCTCTAGCCTCCTTTTATAACAAGAAGAGGATGAATGGACTGCACCTCTCCAGAAACTGCAAGGTTGTTACAACATCAATGTTGATGAAGACGATGATCCTAGGAAGGTGAACATTGCTAAAACAGAAGGCTAGAGAGATGTGGAAGGACCAGGACTTGATATACCATTCATTGGATAGCCTATCAAGATTAAGAGGATCAACATTGGAACAGAGAAAACACCGAAGCTTGCAAATGTTGGAAATTATTGGGATGATGCTACTATTGACAAGATAACAGAGTTACTACATGAATATCAGAACTTGTTTCCGACCAAGTTTACTAATATGAAGGGAATTAAAGGGCCTATGGGAGAAATGAGGATCCCTTTGAAACCATATGCAATACCAGTCAAACAAAGACCTTATATATTGAACCCTAAGTATAAGGAGAAAGTGAAGATTGAGCTCAACAGAATGCTGGAAGCAGGGATTATAGAACCTGTTGAAGAGTCAAAATGGATTAGCCCTATGGTGGTACAAGACAAGAATACATGAGAGATCCATATCTGTGTAGATATCTGGAAGTTGAATGATGTCTGTTTGCATGACCCCTTCCCTATGCCATTCACTGACAAAGTGTTAGATAATGTGGGAGGCCAAGAGGTATATTCTTTTACAGGTGGATTTTCAGGATACCATCAGATCCGGATTGCCAAAGAATATCATCATAAGACCACATTTGCAATAGAATGGGGATCCTACCAGTATACAGTGATGCCATTTGGATTGAATAATGCCCCAACCATATTTTCTAGGGTGGTTGTTGAAGCATTCAAGGATTTTCTACATAAATTTCTAGAAGCATGTTTTGATTGTTGGACTATTTTTAGTTTATTGAAAAATCATATTGAATGTCTAAGGCTAATGTTGGAAAAATGTAGGCAGTGTCAAATTTCCTTGAATCTGAAGAAATGCATATTATTCTCACCATATGGAGTGTTGTTATGTCATATTGTATGCAAGCAGGGATTGCTAGTAGATCCATCTAAAATTGCTATTATAGTTGATCTACCCCATCCTACTTCAGTCAAACAGTTGCGCACTGCGTTGGGACATATTGGATATTACAGGAAGTTCATTAAAGGATATGCCCAGATTATAGCACCCATGGAGAATATTTTGAATAAAGAATGTCAATTTCATTGGATAGAGGAGTGCCAGTAGAGCTTCAACACACTAAAACAGAAAATGGTTACCGCGCCTATTTTGGTTTTCCTAGATTGGAGCAAGAAATTTCATGTGCATGTCGATGCGTCTTCTATTTCCTTAGGATAAGTGTTAGCACAACCTAGGGAAGGAGATATTGACCATATGTTAGATCTCACTAGCAGGAAACTATCCATTGATGAGATTAATTACACCACTACTGAGAGAGAAAGGTTATCCATGGTGTATGCACTGCAGAAATTTTTCCACTACTTGTTGGGAGGACACTTCAGAATGTTTACTGATCACTCTGCACTGAAATACCTAGTCAACAAGCCAGTGTTGGGGGGGAGAATATGAATATGTCTTCTGCTATTTCAGGAATACGACTTTGAGATCATAGTTAAGCCAGGAAGTATGAACAAAGGTCCTGAGCACTTGTCAAGGTTGGAACATGGAGAAGAGTCGACTAGTTTGGAGGATGCACTATCAAATGCACAACTATTGGCCATTAGAAATATCGATGACCACTTCACAGAGATAGTCCAGTTCCTATCAATAGGAATGGCACCTAGTGAGTATACAATTCCCCAAAAGAAACAGCTAGTAATGTGCGTTGCATACTTTTCACTCATAGTTGGACAACTATACAAGATGGGACCTGATGAGATATTGAGAAGGTGTGTTATGGAGGTAGAGCGACCATTGATCCTTGTTGAAGCTCATGAAGGAATCACATGAGGACACTACGCAGGGAAGGAAACTGTGCAGAAGGTTCTTAGAGTTGGCCTTTCGTGGCCTACTTTACATAGAGATGCTAAGGACTATTACAGAGCCTACGATGTATGCCAAAGAGTTGGGAAACCATCCAGAAGAGATGAAATGTCATTAGCACCATATCTGACCCTACAAGAATTTAAGAAATGGGCCATTGACTTTGTAGGACCTATAAACCCACCAGGAAAGCACACAGTAGCAAGGTACATAATTATTGCGATAGAGTACTTGACTAGATGGGCCAAAGAAAGAGAAGTTAAGGACTGTAGTGCAACTACAGTTGCACGCTTCATATTTGATGACATCATAACCAAGTTTGGATGCCCAAAGATCCTTATGAGCGATCAAGGAACACATTTCATAAATAAAATAGTCGAATCCCTAACTAAGGAATTTGCAGTCTACCATCAGAAGAGCATGCCTTACCATCCACAAGAAAATGGAACAATGGAAACATTCAACAAGATCTTGTAGACAACGCTGACAAAGATTTGTAGTGTGAACATGGATGACTAGGATTTAAGAGTACCAGTAGTACTATGGGCCTATAGAACCACTTGCAAGAAGCTAACAATGCAGACCCCTTTTAAGCTGGTGTATGGTCTCGAAGTCATTGTCCTAATGGAATATTTGGTACCAAGACTAATAATCGTTTCCTTTATAGATATGGATGACACTAGCATTGTTCGAGAAAGGCTTGCATAGTTGTTCGAACTAGAAGAAGATAGATTTATTGCAAGATTTCATAACCAGGTACAGAAGGAAAGAGAGAAGGCCTATCATGACAGGCACATCAAGAAGAAGGCATTTAAACAAGGCAATCTAGTACTAGTATATTAAAGTAAGTTCATAAAACATCCTGGGAAGTTTAGAACACATTGGCTTGGGCCATATGAGGTCACCTTTGTTACAAAAGGAGGAGCTGAGAAATTGAATACTTTGAATGGAGAATGGAAGGAAGGATTAGTGAATGGGAGTTTGTTTAAGTTGTACTATGACAACCAACTACCTCACACCTCTCAGTAAAAGCATGAGGAAAAGGGTCTAGGTACTAGGTGCAGTTGAAACTGGGTACCAGACACAAAAAAGACAGTCTGCACAAGGAAGGAGAGGAGGCATAGAGTAGAAAGAAGAGGCTACCTTGTGCAGTCTGAAGTCGAAGTAAAAAATAAGGATTAGATCTGAAGTGCCTTGAGATGAGTCATAGGTGAGTGTTGGGGGCATGTTGGCCCTTGGTTATGAAACTAAGAGAAGATCAAGGAAGAAAAGGCAAATTGAAAACTACGCGGAAGACACAGTGACTATTACTAGGTCGAAGTGAGAAAAAGAGAAGAAAACACGAAGCGGAGTAAGAGGAAGCAAGTCATTAGACAAAGAGATCAAGGATGAAAGATCAGCAAGGAAGAAGGATCGTGAACAACTCAGCAACTGTAAAAAGCCATCGTTGGATTATTTGGAGCACTACGCGAGAAGGAAGGAAAGACAAGTTGGTGAAGCCTTGAAAACGTGGGTCAAGTTGACCTAGGGTTTTGGTATCTAGGGTTTTGACACCTAGGTTTCGGCCTAAGGATGTCGGTGAGTGATTGTAATGTATAAATAGAGGTCTAAAGGACATGGGATGGGTTGGTGTTATGATTTTTTTGATTGTCATTGTCATTGTGGGATCAAGTGAGTAATATTGGGTGAGAAAGAAGTGTTGAGTACGAGAGCCTTATGGTATTGTAATATCTTTAGCTAGGTGCGAAGATCGAGTCCTGCAGCTGGGTGCATGGGAAGGGGAGAGACAGAGAGTAGAAGAAAGAAGATCCGCTAGCTAAGAGCACAGACAAGAACTATATGCTTCATCCTAATATATTATAAGCACAGTTATGTGGACGTAGTCCTAGAGAGAGGGTGAAACACGTATATCTTGTGTCATATGTGTGATTGGTGTTTTGTTCTTAGTCATTGATATACTACTATTGCATTACTATGTTAGATCTGATAGATAGTTTTTTGGAGTAGATCTAAGCTCATAAGTGATATATGCATGTTGTATTGTTCTAGTATTAGATCCACTTTATATTTCCCTTGGTTGTAGACATCTTTGTCCTGCAACCCCCTCATAGCTGCTTCGGGTGAGACTGCATCTGTTTCGCAGGTGTTGTCGAAAGGGCTAGTAGTTACAGCTTGTTGGTCCGCTCTTGGAGCTGAACCCTGGGTCTACTCATGTGCCGACAAGAGGTATGGGTACTAGCAAGATCCCCAAATATGAATAAATCCATAGAAATGTCTCTAACGCTAGGCGAGTATCCGGGGGTTATCCCTTCAACTAACTTCGTGCGACCTCGTGATTAACTTCAGTGTGAGTGGAGCCTCCTGATCTTACCAATTATACAATGGACTTCCAAACTACCTGTCTAAGACATATATGTTGATTTAATTTCCTTGGAGAAGTTTACTCACAAAATCCCATCCCAAGGCAATAAATCCTAGACTAGTTTGTGCACCCTAAAAATAAAATCGTGACTAATCAATTTTAGTTTAAATCATAAATTTTATTGGTCATTATTACTCAAAAGGGTATGGAAGTGAAACTCATGATATTATGACTCTGCAAGAAAATAAATATAAATATAATGCAAAGTCTAATTTTTACTTTTTCAATGAATGATATGCGTATAAAAACAGTGCAATTTTCAGTTTCAACTCTACAATTCAAAAGTAAAATGCAATATTTCACTAAATGCAATAAGCTAATGATAAAGATTCAAGAGACAAAAATGCCAAGCAATGTAAGATGCCTATTTTTTTTCATTTTCAGTATACTAAAAAGAAAATGCATGGACTGATAAGCAACCTGATATATAAATTCTACTATGTATAAATGAAATGACTCAAGTAGAATACCAAGTGGCCAAGAAAAAGCCCAGAGTTCAAAGACAAATCAAAAATGAAAAAATATGAGAAAGAGTACGCCCAAAATTCAACTCCAAACAGGTTTCCTACCAACCCAAAGAAGCTCAACAGGCACTACAGAGACCTAAGAAGGCTCAACAATCATCAAATTCCACCCAGCAATCACAAAACCAAGAAAACAGGCAAGGAAAGGTGGCATGCGATTGTTCAGGCAAAAAGTGCGTATATACGCATCTTGTAGTGAGATAGCACGTTGTTGAAATTACTAAAGCAACTAAGAGGGGGGGGTGAATCAGTTGTTACTGTGCTTAAACAATATTAAGTTTGTTAATCCATTTTTAATCTTTCATCAAATGACCATCAATATTATAAATAATATGAACAACATAAATAATGAGCATCAATCACAAATAAGATATACACAGAGATGGATTTTCACGAGGAAACCCATAAAGGGAGAAAACCTCTTCTTCTTCGAAATGATAGGCAGTCTTTTAAGTTCTGTACATCATCTATGTTTGATCACCAACTCAAAGTGAGGCTACTACCTCTATTTTACAAGCTCCAACTTGTTGAGAGCACCAATTCTCTGGTTTCTCTAGCACCGACTAGAAGGAAGCACCAACTCTCTGAGTGTTCTAGCACCAACTAGATGGAAGCACCTACTTCCACTTATCCAAGCACCAATTTGCATATAGAAAACTCTGTGTTTTCCCAAGCACCACCCTACCACCCTGTTTTCTAGCCACAACTAGATGGAAGCTACAACTCCCAATATTCAACCACCAACTCAAATATCAAAGGACCACATCCTCCCTAGAACCACCATACCTCCTTGATTATAAATAAATGATTGAATAACGAACAACATAGATAAATTGATTCTTACCACTTCTTCTCTGTTCTGTAAATCTGGTCTACTTCTAACTATTTTGCAATTCTTTTCTTCCTCTGTTTGTTCTGCAATCCTACTCTGCTTCAAGTTGTTCTGCAATTCTACTCTTACTTCTATCTATTCCTCATCTGTTACTCATCTCTAAGTTTTATCTCACACTGGGCATATTGTTGGTCTCACACTGCGCATACTGTAATTTTCTCTTTCTTATAGTTCAACTCATTTTTCATTCAGAACAACCAACCATACACAGTCACTGCGTGTTTCTTTTATACACTACAACCCCTTCAGTTACCCCTCAAATCCCTAGAACAACGCTTCAGCAACTGAAACGCCAACCATCCAAGAACCATGATTCAGTTCTGCTAATTGAATCGTAACTGAACAATTAATCATGAAGAGAAACAGTAGCCCTTCGATCATATTTCCAAGTATACAACACCGTTGGATTACAAGAACAGTGTCTCGCGTTGATTTCGCCATTTCGCATTTCGGCATTTCGGCATTTTGGCATTCATGTGGTGAAGAGTCTTGACTCTTCATGTTACGATCTCTAAAAAGGAGCTTATCTTGGTGCTAGCTCCTCCCTCTCACATGACCACTGACGGTGACCACAGCCTACACTAGAAGGTGTTTTCGCATTTCGGAATTTCGGCATTTCGAAGTTCGAGACTTCGTGATGGTGGAGTTTTTGCTTGCTATGTAAAAACCCTGAAATAGAAAGTTCCGATGTGGCATAAACCTGTTGTCATGACATGTGGATTGACACATGTTGAATAGCTACCACGTGTCACTCTAATTCATGACTTACATGTGCCTGAAATGTTGAATCAGCTTGACACTTGTCATTGCCTGATTATGCCACGTGTCCTTAGCTGACGTGGTTTGTTGATGTGTTTGTTTTGGGATTTCAAGGTTCGCTACTTCAAAGTTTAAAGTTCCTTTGATCTTTGATTTCCCGATCTACGAAACTCTAAAATGGAGTCTTTGACATACTCTTATCTTTCACATTTCACGATTTCATCTTTCTTGTCGTGAATGTCCTTGACACCTCCAACTCCTGGTATCTGAAACTCCGAAATGGAGATTAAGTCATGGTTTTCCATTTCTCAATTTTTTGTCATGAGTTTCTTCCTTGACACCTTCAACTCCCAGTATCCAAAACTCTAAAATGGATATTAAGTCGTGGTTTCACATTTCATGATTTTTTGCCATGAGTTGCTTCCTTGACTCCTGGAGTTTACACTTTTGATCTTTCCATGTGATCATCATTGCGATGTTGGTCTTGACACTTTCTCATGTTCGTCATCATTAGGCTGAGCTTGCCATCAATGACAAACAAATACTCTACCTTTTGTCTGCCCGAAATAAATATGCCAACAATATCCCCCTTTGGCATTGATGGCAACCTTGAAGACACTACTCATAACATCCTTACCATTACACTTTCTCCCCCTTTGACATCAATGTCAAAGAAGTAACACGCTCCCCCTGAGTTGTTACAATACATACTCCCCTTGTCAACTATGAGCAACTTAGAAATACAATAAATATTCAAATAAGTACTCCCCCCATTCAGGTGAACAGATTAGACGAAAGAAGTTATAACCCCCAACTTTTGACAAAGATATCCAAAAGGGGTTGATGCTAACGGTTTAGTAAATATATCAGCTATCTGTTCTGTGGAAGGAATATAATTCACTTGAACAATTCTTTTTGTAACTTGTTCTCTGAGAAAATGGTATTTTATTGCTATGTGCTTAGATGTTGAATGAAGTATAGGATTCTTAGAGAGACTGATGGCACTAGTGTTATCACAGTGAAGTGGAATGGGATTAGTGTAAGTTACCTTCAAATCTACAAGAGTTTGTATCATCCATAAAAATATGAGTGCAGCAAGTAGCAGCAACAATGTACTCTGCTTCTGTAGTGGATAAGGAAATAGATCCTTGATTCTTACTAATCCATGCTACCAATGAGTCACCCAGGAAGAAGGCACCTCCACTGGTGCTCTTTGTCTCATCCACACAATTTGCCCAATCTGCATATGAATAAGCAGTTAAATGAAAATTCTGATTTCTGGGATACCACAAACCATAAGTCATTGTTCCCTTCAAGTATTTGAATATCCTTGTGACAGCTACCAAGTGACTTTGTTTAGGAGTTGACTGATAACGACCTACCATTCCAACAACTTGCATTATATTAGGACGGGATGTTGTGATGTACAGAAGACTACCTATCATTGATCTATATGTCCTTTGATCAACATCGGGTGACATATCATCTATACTGAGCTAGCAGCCAACCACCATAGGTGTACTAACAGGAGAGGAATCCTCCATCTGAAATTTCTTCAACATCTCTTTCAAATATTTTTCTTGAGAGATAAATATTTCTACAGAACTTTGATTTACTTGTAAACCAAGAAAATATGACAGTTCTCCTATCATGGACATCTCAAACTCTGTTTCCATAAAGTTAGCAAACCACTGAATAGATGATTCATTAGTACAACCAAAAATAATATCATCTACATAAACCAAAAAAACTAGTAAATTATCACCTTCAGACTTAATGTAGAGATTGTTGTCAACAGTACCTTTCTTGAACCCTTTGTCTTGTAAAAATTTG
The DNA here is from genome assembly GCA_000966675.3 of Picea glauca. Classification (NCBI taxonomy): domain Eukaryota; kingdom Viridiplantae; phylum Streptophyta; class Pinopsida; order Pinales; family Pinaceae; genus Picea; species Picea glauca. The sequence goes on from JZKD02S2290875.1 coordinate 36,117, forward strand.
TCCAGACTATAATACCAAGCTCGTGGTGCTTGTTTCAGTCCATATAAGGCATTTTTCATCTTGCAAACATAATTAGGATTATCTGTCAATGATAATCCTTCAGGTTGCTCCATATATACTTCTTCCTCTAGATCTCCATTAAGAAAAGCTGACTTAACATCCATATGATACACTTTAAAGTTCGTATGACATGAATATGCAAGGAACATTCTGATGGCCTCCAATCTTGCCAGTGGTGAAAAAGTTTCATCAAAGTCCTGACCTTCAACTTGTGCATACCCTTTACAGACCAATCTGGGTTTATTTCTAACAACTTGTCATTTTTCATTCATTTTATTCTTGAACACCCATTTGGAACCTATTACATTCTTATCTTTAGGTCTAGGGACAAGCTCCCAAGTATTGTTCTTCTCAATCTGATCAAACTCTTCATTCATATCTCTAATACAATCATCATGTTGGCTGGCTTCATCAAAAAAAATTGGTTCAGTCATAGATAAAAAAGAAACATGAGATTGTTCTGAGTCTTTAATCAATTTCCTTCTTGTCTGAACTCCTTTATTTATATCTCCAATTATCTGATTTTCAGGCTGATTCTTTCTAACAATTCTGAGAGGTGATTTTTCTTCTTTCTGTTGATTTGTGTCAGTCGGAGTATTTGTATCTTCATCTGATTTAGATTCTTCTCTTTCTGATCCTTGGACCTGTTCATCTTTATATTCAACTATATATTTTGTGCTTGGATCAACACTACTTACATTTCTGACCGAGATTTCTTCATCAACTTTTATGTCTATAAAATCAACCAATTTATGAAGTCTCTTATTGTAACATCTGTATCCTTTATTGTTTGTAGCATAACCCAATAAGATACCTTCATCAGCCCTGTCATCATATTTGCCAATATTTTCATTATTATTATTAATGTAACATTTACTCCCAAAGACTTTAAAATGCTTGATTGAAGAAGGTCTTCCAAACCATAGTTCATAAGGAGTCTTGTCACTGTGTGGTCTAAGATGTGCTTTGTTAAGGATATGAACGGTTGTATGAATTTCTTCCACCCAATATGTTTGAGGTATATTTCTTTCATTCATCATTGATCTTGCCATTTGTTGTACTGATCTATCCTGCCTCTCAACAAATCCATTTTGTTGTGGAGTCCTTGGAATTGTGTACTCTCTTTTGATTCCATGTTTATCATGGAACTCTTTGAAGTTCCATGAGATAAACGCTCCTCCTCTATCAGACCTTACTACCTTCAATATTTTTCCTGTTTGATTCTCAGTTAGAGCCTTAAACACTTTGAATTTTTCAAATGCTTCATATTTTTCCTTCAAAAAGGCAACCCATGTTAGTCTAGAATAATCATCAATAATCAACATAAAATAATTTTCTTTTCCTGTACCTTCTTTCCTTGATGGTCCACATAAATCCATATGTACTAACTGGAGAGGTTTTTCTGTTGAAGGAAATTTTTTAGATTTGAACTAAGTGCAAGTAAGTTTTCCTATCTGGCAAGGTTTACAAACATAATCATATGGCTTTGATATCTTTGGAAGATCCTTTACTGCCCCACTATTTTTGAGCTTGATCATATGATCAAAATTTAAGTGTCCAAGTCTCCTATGCCATAGCCAAATTTGATCATACTTGCTTAAGTAACATTCTTCTTTTTCTTCTTTTAACACATAGACATTGTTTTCTGTTCTTATCCCTTTTGCAACTAGTTGTCCTAAATTAACAGATTTTATTCTACAATCTTTAGAGGTAAAAACGATTTCACATCCTTGGTCATAGACTTGACTGACACTAATTAGATTATGTTTCAGACCTTCTAGAAACAACACATCTTGAGCTTTCCCTTTTCCATTACTCAAACTTACCATTCCATTACCTTTTATTTTTCCTGGTGCATCATTTCCAAAAGTTACATTCCCTTATTTGCTTTCACTTAGAGTTAGAAACTTACTTTTGTCTCCAGTCATATGTTTGGAACATCCACTGTCAATATACCAGGGATTATTTTCTCTTTGGGATGATAACACTAGTCTACACTTGTCATCTTCTTTGTTCTTCCAACTCTTAAAATTTTCAGCAGTAAGATTCGAGTCTGACTTAAAATTCCTTAAGTGACAATCTGCAACTTTATGTCCATAGTTATGACAGATGTAACATTCGGGTTCACTAAATAGAAGATCATAGTGATTGTTATGCTCATAACTATTGTTATGCTTAACCTGTATCCTTTTCCCAGCCATCGCATGATTTATAGTCTGAGGTTGTTTGTTGCTTGGTTGTCTCGATCTTTATTGTGGAAGATGGTTATTCGTTGAATATATTGATTGTTCATATCTAAATCT
>JZKD02S2290875.1:54604-83354 GCA_000966675.3 Picea glauca
TTCCCTTAATATAATTCTTTATGTCTCACTTTCACTGACTTCATATTCATCTGATGAGGAGCTATCTTTTTTGGTGCAGAAACTTTTCTTGAAGACTTTATTTTTGGTTATTTTTCATTTATATGTTTGTTTGATATTTGAATCACCTTCATCATTTATTTTATTTTTCTTATGAGGACATTTTTTTATCAAAATTACCAATACCATCACAATTAAAACAAATCAACGGAAGCTTACCTTTATATATTCCACAGGTTTTCTTTTTCAGTCTTCTGATGAAGTTGGCTACTTCTTCATTGTCCTCTGAGATGTCACTGTTGTTGATATCTTCTCATATCATAAGCTGTAAAAATTCCATGTAGTTCATCCATGCTTTTTGAGTCTATATATGTTCTTTTTTCTAGTGATGAGATCATACAATCAAATCTCATTGGAATATATCTTAATACCTTTTGAAAAATTATAGATTCATCAATTTTTTCTCCCAATCCTATGATTACATTCACTGTTTCATCAAATCGTAAGAAGTAAGTTGAAATAGTCTCATATTCCTTCATCTTTAGTTGTTCAAATTGACCCCTGTGAGTTTTAAGCTTTGTTTCCTTGACTTTTGCATCTCCTTCATAGATATTCTGAAGTTTGTCCCAAATTTCTTTAGCGGATTTTCAATGCATAACTTTGGCATATACTGAATCACAAAGATCATTCAGAAGTGTATTTGTGGCCTTTGAATTATTTAGACTAAGTTTTTTTCCATTTTCATTTGTTGGTGGAGCTATTGGTTCTTTATATCCATCTACAAATGATTCTCAAATATCAAATCCTTGTGCTTGCACATATGTTTTCATTCTTCTTATCCAGAATGCATAGTTTTGTCCATCAAACTGTGGTATTCCATTTTTATACATATTGTTTCTCTCCATGATCTACCTTTTAGTGGTTAAATTGATTTATGAAGGAACCTGCTCTGATACCAATTGTTGGATTACTGAGAGGGGGGTGAATCAGTAATAGAGTAATCGAATCATTTTTAACCACAGTGTATAAATATTATTTTTCTTTATGATCAATTTACCAATATCATTCAATCATGTGAAGAATAAATAAAACATGAATAGTGAGTAATCACACACATACACAGTACACCATTATTTTACATGGAAACCCAATGCGGGAGAAACTACATAATGTTTTTTCTTATGTGTCTTTAAGAATTACATTCATTGGAAGCACCCACTTACTTTGTGGTGCAGACCCCCACCTCAGCAGGGTCTCCTTGAGCTCCTGGTCTTTGGATCTTCAAATTCTCGAGCCAAAATGGCTCCTTGGTCCCCACTGGAACCCTTCACACATATAACCACAGGTCTCATTTTATACACTCTACCTGCATGAACATGCACTAGGCATGAGCCTCCTCTCCATGTGACCACTAGTGTGACCAAATACTTAAACCCAGAAGGCGCATCACGTTTCAAAATTTTGGGACTTTTGTTGCGAGGCACCCCGACTCCTCCAATTCCTGAAACCCTGAAATGGGATAATGGTTCCTAGATCCTCCCTTAATTCCTTCACTAATGTGACCCTTGACTGTGACATGTAGCCCAACCTTCGAGCACGTCAGGATTTCACATGTCAGGAACTCACAATATGACTTTTCTCCCTTTTCCCGATATCTGAACTCGCGACTTCCTCTCCATAGATCAATGGTCCTTATTCTCCCACAATCTAATAGTCCATATTGCATCGGGATTTCACCTATCGGGGGTTTGTGAAGTGACCTGTTGGCCCTTGGTTATGAAAGGAAGTGAATATCGAGGAACAAAAGGTCAAACGCGAACTGCGCGGGAAACACATTGACTATCACTAGGTTGAAGTAAGCAAAAGAGCAGAAAAGATGGAGCGAAGTACAAAAAATCAAGTCGTTGAATGAGGAGATCAGGGATGACATATCAGCAAGAGAAAAGAATCATAGATAACTCAGCAAGCAAATAAATCCACCTTGGATGCTTTGGAGCACCGCACGACGAGGAAGGAAAGCTAGTCTGGCGAAGCCCTGAAAAGGTGGGTCAAGTTGACCTAGGGTTTTAGACACCTAGGGTTTTGGGTAATTAGGGTTCTGAAACCTAGGTTTCAGCCTAAGGTTGTTGGTGAGGGACTATAATGTATAAATAGAGGTCGAGAGGACCTAGGTCGGGATGGTACTAGTGTTGGGTATTGATATTGATTGTTGTTGGTTGAGAGATTATTGTGCTAAGAGAGAGAGAGAGGAGTACTAAGAGTGAGAGCCTTCTGGTATTGTAAGATCTTCAGTTGGGTGCAAAGATCAAGTCTTGCATCTGGGTGTGCAGAAAGGTGGGAGACAGAGAGAAGAAGAGAGAAGATATGCTGACTAAGAGCACAGATCAGAACTATAAGCTTTATCTTAATATATCATAAGCACAGTTATGTGGGTGTATCCCTAGAGAGAGGGTGAACCACATATATTTTGTGTCATATGTGTTATTGATGCTTGGATCTTTGTCATTGTTATACTGTTATTTTCATTATTGTGTTAGATCAGATGTATAGCTGCGTAGAGTAGATCTAGATGATAAGAGATATATGAATGTTGCATTATTGTTGTATTAGTTCCACTTGATATCCCCTTGGTTGTAGACATCTTTGTCCTGCAACCCCCCCTCTTAGCTGCTTCGGGTGAGACTACATCTTCTTCGCAGGTGTTGCCGAAAGGGTCAGTAGCTAGGGCTTGTTGGTGCACTATTGGAGTGAACCCTGGGTCTGCCCCTGTGCCAACAAATGGTTATGTTGCCAAGACAGGAATCATTTTGAGGGAATGTCAAGGTGGTTCCCATCAAAGACCGAGATTCAAAAGTGAATAGAGGATCAAGAGAGGGACTTCGCTAAATCCCATAAAAAGAACCCTAAACTAAGTACTGAATATTGGCTACAAAGATACATCTTCACCGACATTCACGAGATCTTCTTTGGGGGAATCCACCAGGATTTGTTTGAATGATTGGCTAGGTTAGCCGATACCCAGTTCGAGATTAGATCTATACCTCCTGTGGTTTGTACGCCGGCATTGATCCAGAAGATCAAGAGAATTGACAACACTGTATCCAGAGCAGTAGATCATTGGTTTGATAGTACCATTGGAGGGTATATCACCAAGTTTGTTGTTGATAGAATAGAATCGTATAGCCAAGACGAGAGATACTTTTTCAAAGGACCCAGAGGAAATTTTTTGCACTTTCTGAAGCTAAGAATCAAGATGCCCTTGCATGAAAACCACATATTGAAGATACAGTAGATTGGTCGGACATGAAAAGGCTAATGTTCAAAATCTTGGATAGTGACAGCGACACAGAAGAAGGACAGACGTGCAATGAGACAGTATTCCAAGGGGTTCACCTTGATAACTTGTTTAAGAAAAACTATGGAGAATAGGGTTTCTACAGTGAAGAAGAGGTATATCTAACTAACGAAGAACATTCAGAGCCCACCATAACAGAAGAAGGGGAAGCTGAAGAACTTCGCCAAAGTGATCCAGAAACCTTAGGAACTGCGCGGACTACTGAAGTAAGTAACATTAATCTTCCTATTGTCTCAATAGTACTTAGCAATCAAAATAGTCATAACCACTAGATTCCTCAGAGAAATGTTACCGGTAGCTTAGCATCTACTCAAACAAGAAGCCTAGTCAGCTCTATGGCAGATGAAATGAGGATTTGTATCTTTAGAGGAGATGGATCTGAAGATCCAGATCAACATTGGTTTTTGTGTGAAGTTGTATGGAATATTAAAAGTATCACCGACGAAGCCATCAAGAGAACCTAGTTTAGCACTACGCTAAGGGACCGCGCACTAAGCTGGTACATGAAACTTGTCCAAGGAATGGCGCAGCCTCAACAACTAGATGAGATGAAGAATGCGTTGATTGTGGGGTTTAAGAAACCTAAGTCGAAGTCAAAATGTATTACAGAGCTAAAAGAGATCAAACAAAAGGTAACAAAACCTGTTTGGGTGTTCGACCAGAGATTCAAGACCCTAACAGGTTGATTAACCTTTCATATCCCCGATGAACAAAACAAAGAATGGTTCATCGTTGTGTTTTTACCACACATCAGAGTCCCTCTAATGCAGTAGAAGATTGCATCGTAGGCAGAATCTTTGGAAATCACCATGAAAATTGAATCAACACCTATGGGAGAATAGAGCTCAGGCATGAACCAAATCTTGAGTCAGCTAACCAGTTTATCTTTACAGGCCAAGGATATGAAGAAAGATAAGGGAAAAGACAAAAGGGAAGATGTCTGGTGTGTGATATGCAAATCACAAGGTCATGATAAGGAACATTGTCCCTTATTCCATGAGTATTTGGCTTCAGGAGCGTCGATCCCCTTGAAGCAAGTTAACCTGCCCTGGTGTGATGTGTGCAGAAATAGGCATCGCCCAGGTGAGTGCTATTACATGAATAAGTATGTTCAAACACCCACAAACTTGTATCGCACATTCTATAAATCGGTAGGGCATGATGACTGAGACTGTAGATCTTATGATCTCATGCATGAGAGGTTGAGAGACATATACAATATTCAAGGTGAAGTACAGCAAGAAGGAAATACTCCACAGTACAAGTCTCCAAGGAGAGGAAAATTCACTCCTTGCGGTGGATACAGAGGATGAGGAGGAGGTATGGGCTGAGGCTGAGGACAAATAATCTATTATAACTGCGTGCAGCCAGGACACTTAGCAAGGGATTGCCAGAATCCTTGCACAACCTGTAGTTATTGTAATTATTTTGAGCATGTCATAGAATAATGCTCTGTGCTACTGGCTAAGGTTCAGGAAAGACGAGGACCCTGGAAGAACCCACAAGTACAATTGATATATGATGAACCTCATGGAACTAAACCTAGAGTCAGTGTCATTACTCGAGGAGGCGCTACTATAGAAGAGGATAAAACAACCCACAGAAAGATCTCAGAAGAGTCAGGTATCAAGAAAGTTGAAGAGAAGACTCAGGCTTTTGATGCAAAGAAAGAAAGATGAATATTTGAGAAAGAAATATAGGAGTTCAAGAGGAATCAAGGATCCTCATCTAGAACACAACCAGAAGTAAAAGAGTATGGAATGCCTCAGGCATTTGACCAATCGGCTGTGCATAAAGAAGGAAAAGAGGAAAGTACACTCATCGATTTTTTGTACACTTGTGTTAAATTAATTTAGGATGAGAAAGTTGTACAAGAGTTACCGAACCTAATCAAGAAAGTATGATATAGGAAATATATACCCCTTGTTGAATAGGGAAGTACACCAGATTGGTAAGAAGAGAAGAAGAAACAAAGAATTACATTTGAATGCTCAAATAGGAGAGTATTATATAGACTATGTGGTCCTCGACTTAGGGTCAGAGGTCAATGTCATGACAAAGAAAACTTGGGCACTGATGGGAAAACCCAAGCTGATATATTCCCCTATCAGGCTTCACATGGCTAATCAACAAGCTATCAGCCCATTTGGATGATTGGAGAATGTCCCCATGGACATCGATGGATTTAGAACCTTTGTGGACTTTGAGGTAATTGAAATTGTTGATGATAGTTACCCTTACCCGGCATTACTAAGAATTGATTGGGCCTTCAACAATTCTACTATGGTAAATTTAAAGAAAAGGTGCATGACATTTGAAGGAGATGGCCTTAGGGTCATTGCACCGTTAGATCTAGATGAAGGTCCGCGGTATACAGATACCATCAGAGAAGAAGACTACACATATGAGCTGGAAAACATCTATAAATTAATAGCCAGACAGCATTATTATATCAACCCTATTGTCGATGGGAATCTAAGTTGGCGAAGTGACAGCGTGTGTTCATCATATTCAAAAGAATCACTAGAGAACTGGCAGAACCAGATGTATGAAGTATCCATAAGGATATGTGCTCGACTGACCAGAGAATTTCACTGGATTGGTACAACAACAAGTAACTTACCTACCTTTGATGGTATGAATCCTTTAGAATCCTTCTTGATGGACTTTGAAACAATTGTACCAGAAAAATAGAGGTTGTTGGCTATGGATGAGGCTTTGAAAGATACATAAGAAATATGGTGGGGGACACATAAAAGAAATATCACAGACTGGACACAATGTCGAACCTTGATGACATCGTGGTTTTCAGCACAAGTAGGAAGCTGCAAAGTGAGGTACATACGTCGAAGCTACCCAAAGGACCATGTACGAAGTTGTGAAGAGGCCTGGATTGAAAATCCTTGAGAAACATGTGTACACAGATTCATTAACACGTTGTACACGACCCCTATTAACTGGTACCTTCAAGCAAAGTTGTGCCTTATCACCGCATATTGGGAAGGTATGCTTTAGAATTTTGTAACCACCTTTTTGTTTAAAAGTGAATTTCCCTCGGCAGATCAAGCATTAAATATTGTGAGGCAGAAAGTATTTAAAGAGTCATCTAGCCTCCTGTTGGAGCAAGAAGAAGATGAATGGACAGCGCCATTCCAGAAATTACAAGGATGTTACAACATTAATGCTAACAAAGATGATGATCCGAGGAAGGTAAACATTGCTAAGACAGAAGTCCACAGGGATGTGGAAGGACCAGGAGTTGAACTTCCATTCATTGGATAGTCGATCAAGATAAAGAAAGTTAATATTGGGACAGAGGAGACACTGAAGCTTGCCAATGTCGGAGATTACTGGAATGCTTCTACCGTTGAAAAAATTACAGAATTATTGCACGAGTATCAGGACTTGTTTCTGACCAAGTTCACTGATATGAAGGGTATAAAAGGAACTATGGGAGAAATAGAATACCTTTGAAACCATATGTGAAGCCAGTCAAGCAAAGACCCTATAGATTGAACCCGAAATATAAGGAAAAAATGAAGATTGAGCTTGATAGAATGCTGGAAGCAGGGATTATTGAACCTGTCGAAGAGTCAGAGTGGATAATCCCTATGGTAGTACAAGACAAGAATATAGGTGAGATCAGAATATGTGTGGACCTTAGAAAGTTGAACAATGCCTGTTTGCATGACCCCTTACCTACACCATTCACAAATGAAGTATTAGACAATGTGGGAGGCCAGGAGGTATATTCTTTTACAGACAGGTTTTCAGGATACTATCAGATCCATATTGCCAAGGAGGACTGCCACAAAACCACATTTTCCATGGAATGGGGATCCTAGCAATACACATTGATGCCATTTGGACTAAAGAATGCCCCAGCCATCTTTTATAGGGTGGTGGTCGAAGTGTTCAAAGAATTTTTGCATAAGTTTTTAGAAGCCTATTTTGATGACTGGACTGTTTTTAGTTTGCTGAAAAATCATGTTGAATGTCTAAGGCTAGTGTTGGATAAATGCGAGCAATGTCAAATTGATTTGAATTTGAATAAGTGCATCTTCTTCTCACCATTTGGAGTATTATTAGGTCATATTGTATGCAAGCAAGGATTGTTGGTGGACCCATCCAAAATTGCAATTATAGTTGATTTGCCACCTCCTACCTCAATCAAACAACTACGCACTATGCTAGGACATACTGGCTATTACAGGAAATTTATCAAAGGATATGCTCAGATTACTATGCCAATGGAGAAGTTATTAAAGAAAGATTGTTAGTTTTGTTGGACAGAATAATGTCAGCAGAGATTCGACACACTGAAAAAAAATATGGTGGTTGTGCCTATTCTGGTCTTTCCAGATTGGAGCAAGGAATTTCATGTACATGTTGATGCATCTTCCATTGCATTAGGAGCAGTACTAGCACAACCTGGAGAAGGGGACATTGATCATCCATTATCATTTTTCAGCAGAAAGCTATCTATATCTGAAATCAATTACACTACTACAGAAAGAGAAGGATTAGCCATGTTGTACGCGCTGCAAAAATTATGCCATTACTTACTAGGGGGACACTTTAAAAATTTTACTGATCACTCTGCGCTGAAGTATCTGTTCAACAAGCCAATGTTGGGGGGCGAGTATGAATATGGCTTCTCCTATTTCAAGAATATGATTTTGAGATCATAGTTAAGCCAGGAAGAATGAACAAGGGACCTAACCACCTGTCGAGGTTGGAACATGGTGAAGAACCCACCAGTCTGGAGGATACACTACCAGATGCACAAATTCTCTCCATTAGGAAGATGGATGACCAATTCACAGACATAGTCCAATTCCTATCAATAGGAATGGATCCAAGTGAGTATACAATTTCCTAGAAGAAACAGCTAGTGGTGCGTGTTGTAGACTTTTCACTAATAGTTGGTCAGCTGTATAAAATGGGACTTGATGAGATACTAAGAAGATGTGTGATGGAGCCAGAGCACCCACTCATCCTCACAAAATCTCATGAAGGCATCACAGGAGGACATTACGCAGGAAAAGAAAATGCGCAAAAGGTTCTGCGAGTTGGCCTTTGGTGGCCTACTTTACACAAAGATGCTAAAGAGTATACCCGAGCCTGTGATGTATGCCAGAGAGTTGGAAAACCATCCATAAGAGATGAAATTCCACTAGCACCGTAGATGACCCTACAAGCATTTGAAAAATGGGCCATTGACTTCATGGGACCTATAAACCCACCAGGGAAGCGCACAGGAGCAAGGTATATTATCACTGCGATAGAATACCTAACTAGATGGATCGAAGCAAGAGAAGTCAAGGACTGTAGTGAAACTACAGCCATGAATTTTATATTTGATGACATAATAACTAGGTTTGGATGCCCTAAGACCCTTATGACCGATCAAGGCACTCATTCCATCAACAAGACAGTTGAATCCCTGACTGAAGAATTTACAGTCCACCATCAGAAGAGCACACCTTACCATCCACAAGAAAACGAAATGATTGAAGCATTCAACGAAATCTTGGAGACAGCATTGACAAAGATTTGTAGTGTGAACAAGGATGACTGGGATTTAAGAGTACCAGCAATACTCTAGGATTATAGAACCACTTGAAAACAATTAACAACGCAGACCCCTTTCAAGTTGGTTTATGGTCTTGAAGTTGTTGTCCCGATGGAGTACTTGGAACCGAGATTAATAATTATTGCATTTACATACATGGATGATATTGGCGTTGTTCATGAGAGGCTTACCCAACTAGTTGAACTAGAAGAAGATAGATTTATGGAAGGATTCCATCAACAGGTACAGAAGGAAAGAGAGAAGGCTTATCATGACAGACACATCAAGAAGAAGGAATTTAAGCAAGGTGATTTAGTATTGGTGTATGACAGTAAATTTATAAGACATCTAGGGAAGTTCAGAATGCATTGGCTAGGACCATATGAGATTGCCTATGTTACAGAAGGAGGATCTATGCAATTGAAGACATTGAAGGGAGAATGGAAAGAGGGATTAGTAAATGGGAATTGACTGAAGTTGTACTATGACAATCAGTTGCCTCAAAGGTCTCAGTAAAAGCAAGGAGAAAAGGTTCTAGGTACCAGGAGCAGTTGAAACTGGGTACCAGACACAGAAAAGATAGTCTGCACAAGGATGGGAAAGAGGCATAAAGCAGAAAGCAAAGGTTGCACTGTGTAGTCCAAAGTCAAAGTGAAACGGAAGGATCAGATCTGAAGTGCCTCGGGATGAGTCACAAGTGAGTGGTGGGGGCCTGTTGGCCCTTGGTTATGAAAGGAATTGAAGATCGAGGGAGAAAAGGTCAAACACAAACTGCGTGGGAAATACAATGATTGTCACTAGGTCGAAGTAAGCAAAAGAGCAGAAAAGATGGAGCGAAGTACGGAAAATCAAATCGTTGAATGAGGAGATCAGGGATGAAAGATCAGCAAGAGAAAAGAATCCTAGACAACTCAGTAAGCAGAGAAATCCACCATTGGATGCTTTGGAGCACCGCATGATGAGGAAGGAAAGACAGGTTGGTGAAGCCCTGAAAAGGCGGGTCAAGTTGACCTAGGGTTTTGGATAATTAAGGTTTTGACACCTAGGTTTCGTCCTAAGGTTGTTGGTGAGGGACTATAATGTATAAATAGAGGTCGAGAGGACCTAGGTCGGGACGGTACTAGTGTTGGGTATTGATATTGATTGTTGTTGGTTGAGAGATTATTGTGCTAAGAGAGAGAGGAGTGTTGAGAGTGAGAGCCTTCTAGTATTGTAAGATCTTCAGCAGGGTGCGAAGATCAAGTCCTGCAGCTGGGTGCGTAGGAAGGTGGGAGACAGAGAGAAGAAGAGAGAATATTTGTTGACTAAGAGTGCAGATCAGAACTGTAAGATTTATCTTAATATATCATAAGCATAGTTCTATGGACGTAGCCCTAGAGAGAGGGTGAACCACATATATTTTGTGTCATGTGTGTGATTGATGCCTCGATCTCTGTCATTGTTATACTATTATTTGCATTATTGTGTTAGATCAGATGTATAGCTGCGCAGAGTAGATCTAGCTGATAAGAGATATATGAATGATGCATTACTATTGTATTAGTTCCACTTGATATTCCCCTAGTTGTAGACATATTTGTCCTGCAACCCCCCCTCTTAGATGATTCGGGTGAGACTACATATGCTTCACAGGTGTTGCCGAAAGGGCCAGTAGCTAGGGCTTTTTGGTGCACTCTTAGAGTGAACCTTGGGTCTGCCCCTGTGCCAACATGACCCTCTCCCTTTCTCCCGAAATGTGAAACTACGATGATCACTTATGCCAGATTGACATTCCTCATTCCCTCATGATCCGATGGTCTAGATCCTTCCTTCTCTTATCAGTGTTTTGCGACTAGCGACTTCCAGGTAGCAAGTTCCTCCACTCTCCCGACTCTCGAAATGTTGAAATTTGAGTGCCCAATCAATGACTCACGCTCCTCTAGATCTAATGACTGCTATCTCTCCTGATCTTGTGAGTGTTTAAAGACACTCAGCCTTATCCTTCCCACAAAGCTACTATATCTGATGGTCCACAAAAAATCACGCTTCTCCCTCCGAGAATTTCCACTGTCCATTCAGAATCTCAATAGTTCCTCTCCAAATAACTCAACATCTTTCCTCCTGAGCTTGTTTTCTGTGATGTGACTTCGACCCTCGTCTATCCTCTAGACTTTCCAAGTCTCTATCCCTCATGATCTTGATTCTTGCTGCAAACTTGAGGATTCTAAGGAATGCTTGCATGCACTCCTTGTGGCCCTCACGATAATCTTTGATTATCTGATATCTCCAACTCTGTGCACTCCTTGTGACAGAATTTCTTCAACCACTCACTTGGTTGGAAAATTCTAAGACTTCAACCTATCCTACACACTCCTTGCATGGATCTATGCTATACTTTCACTTTTGTTGGTATAATAACAACTCTATCTCTCCTGAGATTTTCTGAGGTAAAACTCGGAATCTTGTCAACGCACTCCTTGTGGACTTTCACTGCACTCCTTGCAGGAATTATTAGGAAGAGGACCAATTGGAACTTATACTCTCCCTCTCACAAAATTCATACATTCAAAATGAAATCATACATATAAAGCATTGAAACAAATTCATAATAGAGCATATAAGCAAATTGTAAACATACCATTCAATAGATGCAAACAATAACCATAAAACACCATGAAATTGGATCAAATCATTCTCATATTAATTCAAGTGTTTATGTACATGGTTTCTATAGCAACAGTTATCTTCTCAAACAACTTCTATAATCGTTGTTCTTCTCTTCTCTCTTATGCTCTCTTGCTCTACATCTTCTACTCTTACAATGAGAATCACCCTACAATACATACAAGGGAGATTTATTGAGTTTTCCCTCCTACTACTCTAAGCTATCTTATCGAAATTAAAGACTACAACTACTTTACATTTATTACAATAAATGCCTACAACCAGCAGATGAGAGAAACGCTCAAGATCTTCATTACAATCCCCAAAAAAATTAAGAACAATTACATCCTTCCAGCTATTATATTAATGTTTCATCTTTTAAATTTCAAAATGTCTTCAAAATGTGTGTTGGTGTATATCCAGCTATCCTCCGCTTTCACTTGCTGACGATGCTCCTACATCATACTCCTCTACTGAAAAATTCATGGACTCCTGTCCATGAGATCCTACACCATCTGTCCATGTTTCTGGATATCTGCTTCAGTTTCCCAACTGGCATCCTCAATCGGGTGTCCTTTCCACTTTACTAAATATTCAAAATATGTCTTCCTCCGGGTCTTCTTACAAATTCTCTTATCAATGATCTTTTCCATCTACGGATTTCAGCTACAAGCATCGGTTTAACCCACTGAACTTCCTTTCAATTCTCTTCTCCTCTCACTTCATCTTCTTTTTAAGGGTACATATCTGCTACATTGAATATGGGTGATATGCCCACATCATCTGGCAATTCTATCTCATAAGCATTTGCCTCAAATTTTCTCAAAATATTACACGGCCCTATCTTTTTCATCTTCAGCTTGTTATATGTTCCCCTTGGGAAACTTTCTTTTCTTAGATGTTCTAAGACCAAATCTCCCACTTTGAATTGAATCTCTCTCCTGTGTTGATCTGGTCTACGCTTATATTCCTGGTTAGAAATTTGCAACCATTCTCTGATTTTACTATGGATCTCCTGCATCTTTGTTGCAAAATCTTCTGCTCCAACACTCCTGAACTCATTCTGCTCCAAGTCTCCCAACTCAGATACACCTCTTGGATACATTATCTAGAATGGGCTCTGTCTTGTGCTCCTATTTGGTGAGTCATTATATGCAAATTACGGTTGCAGCAGAATCTGATCCCACTAACCATGGTGTTCAACTACTAAATTCCTCAATAAGTCCCCCAAACTTTGATCTACTACCTCAGTTTGTCCATCTATATGAGGGTGATATGTTGAGCTAAAAGATATATTTGTCCCTATATTTTTCCATAGTGTCCTCCAGAAATGACCAACAAACTTGGTATCTCTATCTGAAACAATACTCTTGGGTAAACCATGAAGTCAAACAACTTCTTGGAAAAATAGGTTTGCAATGTGTGTTGCATCACTGGTTTTCTGACATGCAATAAAATGTGCCATTTTTGAGAATCTATATACTACCAAAAATATGGAATCACAACCTCTCTATGTCCTCGGTAGTCCTAACACAAAATCCATGCTTACCGTGTCACACGACCTCTCTAGTATTGGCAATGGTTGATACAACCCTGTATTCTGTCTTTTCCCCTTTATGTGTTGGTTGATTCTACATCTATTGACAAATTTCTTGACATCCATCCTCATCCCTAGCCAATAATACAAATTTTTCAGTTGCTCAAATGTTTTTTCATGGCCGAAATGTCTAACCAATCCCCCACTATGTTTTTCCTTCAAAAGGTTTTCTCTCATAGAACTCTTTGGGATACACAACTAATTTCCTTTAAACAACAGTCCATCCTGAATTAAATATTCAATCCATTGGATTATGTCTCTCAGAACAAGATTCTCACATGCTTCATAAGTGTCCTTGAAATGTGAATCATCTTTGTACATTTCCTTAAGGCTATCAAAACTT
Source organism: Picea glauca (assembly GCA_000966675.3). Lineage (NCBI taxonomy): Eukaryota > Viridiplantae > Streptophyta > Pinopsida > Pinales > Pinaceae > Picea > Picea glauca. The sequence continues at coordinate 68,136 of JZKD02S2290875.1, forward strand.
AAGATCTTCACACGAAACTCCTGCAAAATCAAACATTTCCTGCTCAATGCATCAACAACCTTGTTAGCATTTCTAGAAATGTGCTTTATAACAAAAGTAAAGTTCCGCATAAATTCAACCCATTTTTCATGTTTCTAGTTAAGTTTCTTCTGTCTAGTTATAAACTATAAGGCATGGTTGTCTCTATACAAAATGAACTCTTTTGGAACCAGGTAGTGCATCCATTTATTCAACACTTGTATGACTGCATAAAACTCTTTATCATACGTGGAATAATTTCTTTTGGCATCATCCAGCTTCTCACTGAAGTATGAAACTGGACTATTGTCTTGACTTAAGACTGCTCTAATCACGAATCCACTTGTGTCACATGTCACTTGAAATGTTTTACTGAAATCTGGCAGAACCAAAATTGGTTGTCTAGTTATCTTCTCCTTTAACAACTTGAAACTTTTCTCTGCTTCCTTTGTCCAATAAAAAGATTTATGTATTTTCTTGAATGTGTCCATCATCAGTGCAAAAATTCCACTAAAATTTCTGATGAACTTCCTATAAAAATTGGCTAGTCCATGGAAGCTTCTGACTTCAAAGATATTCCTTGGCGACGACCACTCTTTGATTGATTTTACCTTTTTTGGGTCCATCTTCAAATCATTCGAAGAGATCACGAAACAAAAATAAATGAGTTTCATCTTCATGAAAGATGACTTCTTCATATTTATCAGCAACTTCTCTTGCTGCAACCTCCTCATCACTGAAGATAAATGTCTCAAATGTTCTTCCCTAATCTTACTGAAGATCAGTATATCATCAAGATACACAATTACAAAATTCCCAATGAAATATTTCAAGACTTCATTCATCAATCTCATAAAAGTACTCGGCACATTCATCAAGCCAAATGGCATGACAAGACATTCATACAATCCTTCATTCATCTTGAATGTTGTCTTAGATTCATCACCTTCCCTCATTCTAATCTGATGATATCCGCTTTTCAAATAATTTTTTGAAAAAAACTTTGCCCCACTCAAGCAATCCATCAAGTCATCCATCCTGGGTAAAGTAATTCTATACCTGATAGTGATTTTGTTTATATCCCTTGATTTTGTACACATCCTCCATCCACCATCATTTCTCAGACTTAACACTATTGGCACAGCGCATGGACTCAAGCTTTCTCTAATCAACCCTTTGTCCATCAAATCCTAGACTTGCTTCTTAACTTATTGATTCTCCTGCGGCATCAATATGTACGCTACTTTGTTTGGTAGACTCACCCCTGGTATAAGGTCAATGTGATGGCTTATACTTCTGATGGGTGTCAATGAACAAGGTAAATTGTCCACCACTATATCAACGAAATTCTCCAGCAGTTCCTGAATCTCCTTAGGTAGATCATATATTGAGGTACTGGTCAAGATGACTCTAGGTTTTCTCACCACAACAAACTACATTTCTTCATCTTTATTGACTTCATCTAGAAGTTCCTTCCCACTCATGAGAAGTATAGTATTACTTGTTTATTATTTCACCTTCTTGTCTTCAATTGGAAGCAACATATGTGTCCTACCATTCTTCTCCAAGGTGTATGTTTTCTTTATTCCATCATGAATAACATTTTTGTCATATTGCCAAGGCCTTCCCAACAAAATATGACAGACATCCATGGGAATAACATCATATAAGATCTCATCTATGTATCCCCCTATCTTAAATTCAACTAAAGATTGCTTAGTGGCTATTACCTGATGTCCTTTTTGCAACCACAAAACCTTGTATGGGCTTGGATGTGCAACTGTCTCCAATTATAGCTTCTCCACCATCTCTGTGGATACTAGATTATTCATTCTTCCACTTTCAAATATCACCTTCCATACCCTATCTTTGTTCTTGCAAGAAGTCCTAAACAAACTTTTCCTCTGGACTGGATTCTCCATCTCTTTCTCTAGCTTCAAGAGAATTTTCCTCATCATTAAGGATCTTCCACCTTCTGCATCTTCTACCTCAACATTTCACCTTTGCACTTCTAAAATGTGAGCTTCTCCTCCTCCATCTCTTTTTCTATTGGGAAATTTAAAATATTTGAGTTGGATCTTTCCACAGATGAAACACTTTATTTGACCTCCTTTGCCTCTTCCTCTTCCTCTTGCTCAAGGAAAAGTGTTTCTATTGGCATATTGCCCTCCTTGTGAGATTCCTCCCATTTCTAGGTGGTTATGAGGTTTATTCTCTTCATCCTTGGGCTTCTGTACTCTGTCCTGGGAAACTGCTTTGCCTCTACTATGACTTCTACCTCTGCCCCTTTGACCTTACTTTCGGGCCAATTTCACTTCTTCCTTTGAAACAATCTAATAAGAATCTTCTACATTCATGATTGTCACCATGCTCATCTCATCTTGAATCTCATATCTCAGGCCATTCATGTATCCGGGGACTTTTTCATCATCACTCTCACGATGACCATCTCTGATGTTTAACCTATACAATTCCTCATTATATTCCTTCATTGTCATCCCTTTCTGTCTTAAATTATGCATTATTCAAAATAGATTAATTTGGTAATCCATGGGTATGAGTTTGGCCTTCATTTTGGCAACCATCCTATCCCGGCTTTTAATTCTTTGTTTTCCTTTGCAATGTCTGTCAGCTTGCAGTTCATCCCACCACAGTTTTGTGTGCCCTTTTAGTCTAGTGAAAATGTGCTTTACTTTCTTATCTTCTTTGATATCCTCATAGTCAAAGTATTTATCTAGATCTCTAAACCAATCTAGCAGCTCCTCAATGTCCAAGTTGCCTTCATACATCGGGATGTCCATTTTTTCTCTGGCACCTATTCTTAAAACATCTTTGAATAGACATTTCTCTACAGCATCTTCGGCTACAAATTCTTATTCAGCTTCAGCTTCATTCTCACTTTCGGCCTCACTAATATCTCCAGTATCAGGTGTTCTCCTTTGTGTTGTCTCTATGCAATCCAATCGAGCACGAAGTTCTCTCATCTCCCTTTCCATGGATGGATCGGGCATAAGTCTCTCTTGACATCTCCTCGGCGGCATTTCTTCAATATGTCCATGCAGAATTTAATCACAACTATCCTATGTCTTCCCTCTAAAGAAAACAATAGTTGTTAGCTCTGATACCACTTGGTGCAGACCCCCACCTCAGCAAGGTCTGCTTGACCTCCCTATCTTTGGATCTTCAAATTTCTGAGCTGAAATGGCTCCTTAGTCCCCGTTGGAACCCTTCACACATATAACCACAGGTCTCCTTTTATATACTCCACCCACATGAACATGCACTAGGCGTAAACCTCCTCTCCACATGACCACCAAAATGTCCACAGAATTAACCCCAAAAGGCATGTCATGTTTCATGATTTCAGGACTTTCATTGTGAGGCACCCCAACTCCTCTGATTCTTGAAACCCCAAAATGGGCTAAAGGTTTCTAGATCCTCCCTTAAGTCCTTCAATGATGTGACCCTCGGTTGAGACCTAGGGCGCAACATTCAAGCACGTTATGATTTCATGTGTCGGGAACTCGTGATGTGACTTTGATCCCTTTTCCTGATATCCAAACTTTCAACTTCCTCGCCATAGATCAACGATCTTGATTCTCCCACGATCTGACAGTCCAGATCGCGTCGGGATTTTGCATATCGGGGGTTTGTGAAGTGAACCTCTCCCTTTCTCCTGAAATGTGAAACTGGGATGACCTCTTATGCCATATCGATATTCCTCATTCCATCACGATCCAATGTTCTATATCCTTCATTCTCTTTTTGATATTTCGCGACTCACGACTTCCAGGTAGCAAGTTCCTCCACTCTCCTGACTCTTGAAATGTCGAAATTTCAGAGCGCCCAATCAACGGATCACGCTCCTCTGGACCTAATGGTTTATATCTCTCCTGAGCTTACAAGTGTTGAAAGACACTCGGACTTATCCTTCCCATGGATCTACTAGATCTGACAGTCCACGGAAAATCGCACTTCTCCCTCTGATAATTTCCACTGTTCGTTCAGGCTCTCAATAGTTCCTTGCTAAATAACTCAGTGTCTTTCCTCCTAATCTTCATTTCTACGAGGTGAATTCTATTGGATTTACTTCACACACACCTAGGATTTATTTTTCCTAAGTTTATTCCTTGTTTATTATTCATAATTAGTCATTATCCAGTCTTCTATATTTTAGGGGAGAATATTCTCTTTCAGTTGACACTTCGGTTTGACTAGTTGAGTTGAGTTTAGATGTTGCAATGGGATCATCACCATGCAACATTGGGATCTTCACCATGATAATTCAACCTTGCCTTGGTATCATCACCAGAGTGGCACATTATCCTTGATTCCCTGAGTTAACTCCTCACTACTCTCTATTCAGTCAGTTAACTGGAGACTAGTTGACTAGTTAACTCAACTAGGTGGCAGTTCACTCTCGTAACTGCCTAAGAGACTAGAATAGGTAGCAGTTCACTCTCGTAACTATTGGTGTGTGTCCATATCACTCTATACCACCACTATGGAGCATTTTTTCACCTCAAGTTGAACTCATTGAGATATATAGAGTATATCATGTGCAAATTATTCATTTTTCATAACAGTTAATGATAATTATTCCATTCTTTCTCTCCTCCTTATTCTTTCTCCTTTTCTCTCTGAAAATGTGTGTATCATTGTTTATCTAGATATATTCTATGTAGTTTCAACACATTCACATGGTATCAAAGCCGATGGACTTCTAAGCAAAAGCTACACCAAATTTTTTTGCAAGTACAAAAGATTGAAGACAGTGGAAAGATGGAATTCCAAAAAGAACTCATTCTTACACCTTACAACTATTTTGCATGGAAGGAGAAAATAGCCATACATATCCAATATAGAGGTTTGTATAGGTTAATCATGGATACAAATACAAAGCCGACATCAACCATAGAAAAATCCAAGTACTTAAATCACATGGATGAGGTAGTCAGAACAATTTGCATTCTTATTTCTCTCAATCTCTTTTTTCACATATCTTCCTGTAAGACTCCCAATGAAGCCTGGAAAACCTTGGAAGGGATATTTGGCAAATAGGATGAGATGAGGGGACACATGTTGGAGGTGGATCTTCTCACATTGGATCCAAAAATCTTCGACAATATCCAAGATTTCTTTACAAAATTCAATGATTTACTGTCGCAACTCAAAGCTTGTGGGGTTGATAAATCGACGGAGAAGAAACAAATGGTTCTTACCATTCTCTCCAAGCTTGGTCCTGAATTATCTGTATTCGTATCCACATTCCATACTATCAGATTCACCTCTGGAGCCACCTGGAAGATGCCTTCTCCTGAGGACTTTATCGAATCCCTGACAAAAGAGCAAACCAATCTCATCAACATGGGCACATCAAAGGCCCAAGGGCACATGAACTCACTGTGCATGATGGCAGCCAAAAATATAATAAATATAAAGATAAATATAAATGGAAATCTCATGCACTTCTGAAGAAGGAAGGGTACACAAAACCCTTCACTAATGCCTCTGCATCCAAAGGGGAAAAGGGAAGAAAAGGGGAGAAATGCACGTACTGTCACAAAGGATTCCATTCAGAATCTACATGCATGCAAAAACAAATAGATCTGATGTCTCAAATACTTTAGCAAAACAACCTTGGAGATCACATCCTCGAGGGTGCAAAGAAGAAGAAGCCAGAAGATCTGAATTCTAAGAAAGGCCATTTTAGCCATGCCTTGATTGCCATCAACTCCTCTCTCGATGCTTGGATCATAGAATCATGAGAATCACATCACATGAATACCTCAGAAGAAGTCTATTTTTCATTGTATGCATGCAAAGGTCCTCCTATTTTGATGGGGGACAACTCTTCTATCGAAGTCACCAGTAAAGGAAGGATTGAACTCACCAACGAAATCTTCGAGAATGTGTTTCATGTTCCCAAGATTTATGTCAACCTTCTCTCCGTGTATCAGATGACGGATTATAGCACTGGAAAGAAATTAATATTCACACCAAATTCCATGGACATATACGACATGAAAACCAACTCCAGGGTTTCTACCAGTGAGGTAAATCATCAGTCTAGATTGTATACATTTTCTGAATTCATTGAACCTGATTCTGCTTTACTGCTTACTCATCCTTATGAAAGTAGTAGGATATGGCACGAAAGGTTTGGACATTTTAATTTTACATACATGCAACAACTTAGCAAGCACAAATTAGTTGATGGTCTACCAGACATCTATTTCTCCAAGGGAGTATCTGAGGGATGTGTTCTCAGAAAACACCCTCAAGAGAAATTCGACAAAGGAAAGTCTCAACAAGATTTTGCACCTTTAGCTCTGATCCACAATGACCTCATGGGTCCTTTTCGCATCCATCGATCAGAAAAGAAAGGTTTGTTCTCATTTTTTTTGATGATTTCTCACGTTTTACATCGATCTACTTTCTCAAGAAAAAATCCAAGGTCTTTCAACACCTCAAAGATTTCAAATCCCTGGTTGAGACACAGTCTATAAAAAAGATCAAAGTACTTTGAACTGATAACAGAGGAGAGTATGTAAATCATGAGATCCATAATATTTTCCATGAGGCTAGGATTCAGTTGCAGCATACAGTTCCCTACACTTTGCAGCAAAACAGAGTTGTTGAGCAGAAAAACAGATCTCTAAAGAAGATGGCATATTCCATGCTACATGCAAAGTCTCTACCATAGAGACTATGGGTTGAAGCACTTAATTGTGCAACATACATCCAAAATATATCTCCTCATAGATCTGTCAAGGATAAGACCCCCTATGAGGCTTGGAGTGGCCTCAAACCGGAAGTGGCCCACTTTCGCATTTTTGGTTCACGTGCATGGGCCCGGATTCCCTCTGAAAAGAGGAAGGAACTTGATCCATAGAGAACTGAGTGCATTTTTATTAGATATTCCTATGGTGTGAAGGGATATTGGCTTATTGATCTTTCCTCGGACCGGATCATCATTGAGAGTAGTGTCCAATTCGAGGAAAGTGTCTCGCATGTACCTCAGCAGCTGCATGTAGAAACCTTCACTCTTCCACCTGTTCGAGATGATGAGCATGCACATGTCGACTCTTATTTAGATGAGAGTTTTGATTCAGAGGAATCAGATGATTTAGATTGAAAATCAGATTTAGTACAGTTGGATGCAGAGTCAGAGCATCCAAATGCAGTTGTAGATCCAGAGCAAAGGCCCAAGTGGGCACATCCTACTCTTAAGGATGCAGGGGATCTCGTCGGTGATCCAAATGATACTGGGAGGACTCGATCTGATTTCTAGGAGCCTCCTTTTTCACTCATTTCCACTGAACCATTTTCTTCGAGGCATCTTTTCTTGGTTCAATCTTCTGATCTACAGTCCTGTGGCGAGGCTGCTGGAAATCCCTTTTGGGAATCCATCATGCAGGAGGAGTACAACTCCCTCCTCAAGAACCAGACTTGGGATCTGGTTCCCCTTCCTTCTGGGAGGAAAATTGTCAGATGCAGATGGGTCTACAGGACCAAGAGTGCAGCGGATGGACAAATCAGTAGATACAAATCCAGGCTTGTCGCTAAATGATTTCAGTAGGTTCATGGTATTGACTATGATGAGACCTTCACTTAAGTAGCGAAGATGGATTCCATATGATTGGCACTTTCCATTCTGGCAGCCAAGGGATGGGAAGTCCATCAGATGGACATGAAGAATGCATTTCTTCATGGTGGTCTCTCTGAGGAGATCTACATGGAGCAACCCGGGGGATTTATGCAGGACTCATCTTTGGTTTGTCGATTGAAGAAGTCACTTTATGGCCTCAAGCAGGCTCCGAGGGCATGGTATGCCAAGATAGATTCCTACCTGTTGTCACATAACTTTGTACGTTGTAAATCAGACCTGAATGTACACATCCTTAGGACGGATGATTCACTTCTAATTTTATTTTTGTATGTCAATGATTTGTTGATCATCGGGTGCTCGACTTCAGTGATTGCTGCAGTCAAGAGGATTCTACATGACAGGTTTTTGATGACAGACATAGTTCCACTACACTTCTTCCTTGGACTTGAGATCAATCAAGACGCATCATACATCACATTGTCTCAGGCCAAGTATGAATGACATCTCCTTGAGAGATTTCACATGATAGACTGCAAGTCTGCTCCGAATCCTTTCCTACCAGGAGTCAAACTTGAGGATGGAGGGGAGACTCCATTGGTTGACAGCACACAATACAGACAGCTAGAGGAGAGCTTATTGTATCTCACACACTCCAGACCAGACCTCTCCTATGCAGTTGGCATAGTTTCCAAGTTCATGCAGAAGCCACATGAGCTACATTAGAAGGCTGCAAAACATATCCTTCGATACGTACAAGGCACCATCACCTTTGGGATTCATTATGCAGCAGACTCTACATTAGATCTCATTGGTTTTACTGATTCTAACTGGGATGGCGATAACATTGATCACAAGTCCAAATCTGGTTACTCACTCAGTCTTGGTTCCAGACCTATCTGTTGGTCGAGCAAGAAGCAAGTTTCCATTTCTCTATCATCAGTCGAGGCAAAGTAAAGAGGGGTAGTTAACATAACCATTCAGGCTATGTGACTATAGAATTTTCTCACTAAGTTGGGAATTTAGTTTCATTAGTCGATCGTCATCTGGTGTGACAACCAAAGCACTATGAAGTTATGCAGAGATCCAGTTCAGAGGCAGCGAATGAAGCACATCGAGATCGACATGCACTACATCTATGAATTATTACATGAGGGGATCATCAACTTACAATTATGTCCTTCAGTAGAATAGATGACAAACATTTTCACCAAGACCTTCACTGAGAAGAAATTCCATTCTCTGCGAGGTTGTCTTGGAGTGAAGGACACAGTTGCCTAGGAACTATAGTTCTTATTTTTACATACATTGTACCTTGAGGGGGGGGGGGGTTCCCATGAGGTTTTCCCTCTTTCCTCACTTTATTTTCAGTGTATATTTTGTACTTGTGTACCTAACATGGCCTCGTTGTCGGGACTCAATCTTTATTTTCACCATAGTGATGTTCATGGGGGGTGTTGGAGTTACTTCACACACATCTAGGATTTCTTTTTCCTAAGTTTATTCCTTGTTCATTAGTCATAATTAGTCATTATCCAGACTCCTATATTTTAGGAGAGAATATTCCACCTGGAGAATATTCTCTTTCAGTTGACACTTCAGTTTGACTAGTTGAGTTGAGTTTAGATGTTTCATTGGGATCATCACCATGATAATTCCACCTTTCCTTGGTATCATCACCATAGTGGCACATTAGCCTTGATTCCCTAAGTTAAGTCCTCACTACTCTCCGTTTGGTCAGCTAATTGAAGACTAGTTGACTAGTTGACTAGTTAACTCAACTAAGTGGCAGTTCACTCCCGTATCTGCCTGAGAGACTAGAATAGGTGGCAGTTCACTCCCGTAACTGTTGGTGTGTGTCCAAATCACTCTAGACCACCACTATGATGCATTTGTTCACCTCAAGTTGAACTCGTTGATATATATAGAGTATATCGTGTGTAAATTATTCATTTTTCATAATGGTTAATGAGAATTCTTCCATTCTTTCTCTCCTTCTTATTCTTTCTCATTTTCTCTCTGTAAATGTGTGTATCATTGTTTAGCTAGATCTATTTTGTGCAGTTTCAACACATTTACAACTTCAACCCTCAACTTTCCTTTGGACTTTCCAAGTCTCTATCCCTCCTAAGCTTGATTCTTGTTGCAAACTCAAAGATTCTAAGGGATTATTGCATGCACTCCTTGTGGCCCTCACGATAATCTCTGATTATCTGATATCTCCAACTTTACGCACATAATTTCTTCAACCACTCACTTGGTTGGAAAATTCTAAGACTTCAACCTGGCCTACGCACACCTTGCACGGCTCTATGCTATACTTGCACTTTTGTTGGTATAAGAACAACTCTATCTCTCCTGATATTTTCTGAGGTAAAACTCAAAATCTTGTCAACGCACTCCTTGCAGACTTTCACTGCACTCCTTGCAGGAATTCTCAATAAGAGAAGAAATTGGAACTTATACTCTCCCTCTCATAGACTTCATACATTCAACATGAAATCATACACATAAATCATTGAAACAAACGCATAACAAGGCATATAAGCAAATTTTAAACATACCATTCAATAGATGCAAACAGTAACCATAAAACACCATGAAATGGATCAAATCATTCTCATATTAATTCAAGTGCTTTTGTACATGGTTTCTATAGCAACAACTATCTACTCAAACAACTTCTACAATATTTGTTCTTCTCTGCTCTCATATGCTCTCTTTCTCTACAGCTTATACTCTTACAATGAGAATCACCCTACAATACATACGAGGGATCTTTCTTGAGTTTTCCCTCCTACTACTCTAACCTATCTTATAGAAATTAAAGACTACAACTACTTTACATTTATTACAATAAATTCCTACATCCGACAGATGAGAGCAACGCTCAATATCTACATTACAATCCCCAAAAAATTTAAGAACAATTACATCCTTCCAGCTATTACTTTAATGTTTCATCTTTTAAATTTCAAAATGTCTTCAAAATGCATGTTGGTGTATATCCAGCTATCCTCTGCTTGCGCTTGCTAGTGATGCTCCTGCATCACTTTGTTTTCCAACTGCAACTGGAAGAAGGCTCTGACCCCCTATTTTCAGGCTACAACCTGAGGGAAGCTCCAACTCCCCAATTCTTTGGCTACAACCAGAAGGTGGATACAACCCCCTATGTTCTCTGACTACAACCGGAAGGTGGCTACAACCACCTATCCTTGGCCCATCCAACCACCCTAAAATAAAAGTTTCAAATGTAGAAATTGAATATGTCATTGTCACAACCTACTCTATCAAATCTGTCACTGAGAAACCTATCATTGTATACTCATCAACCAATCTGATTTGATCAAATATACCTCAAACATTATACCACAAGTTTGTACATAAAACCATGTGTTATAACCTCACTTTTGTATAACCTATATTTGTACCAATAACTTCAGCAACATACCTCAACCAAAATCCCTCAAAATGAATCAATACTAAACTTCAGTAGATCTACCTCAGATCAACTCTACGACAAGCCCTAAATTTCTAAGAGGGAATCCAACAAATTTACAAGGAAAACCCTCAACCAGATTCATAGATTCAACACTACACATATGAAAATCATACCTTTTTCTTCTTGTAGAGTTTTGTTGTCGTGGTTTTTCTGCCACAAATATTTTGCCGTGATTTTTCTGCTGCACTTTTCCTGTCATGATTTTCCTGCCACTATTTTTCTATCACACTTTTTCATGCCACACTTTTTCTGCCGCGATTTTTCTGTCGCACTTTTTCTCTATCAATAATAGATTCTCAAATATCATTTCACAAAAAAGATATTCAATGATATTGAATAGGTGTTAATGGAAGAGAATTTATCTCTTATTTATACTTCCATGTAGCTTCCTCAAGGGGTTACCTTCTAACCAACTTAACCCACTTTCCTTATTTTAGGGATAACCCACTTCTAACCACTTGTCCACGTCTAACTCACTTTGCTACAAATAGTAAATTCTCCACTTCTAGTTGCAACTAAATTATTTTTAATTATCTTTTTATTGCAATGACTTAACCCATGACTAACTCCTAGTTTCACCCACTTGACTAGTCAACTTCTTCTAGGAGCTTCTAGAATTAATTTGACTTCTTTGACCTTTTAGATAACTCGTGAGGGTTCTCCAACTTCACCAGGCCATAACTCTCTAACCGTGAGGAGTTATGTGGCGTTCTTCATATCACCAGAAATGGCATGACATGTACTATCCATCTATAATAGTCCTACCTACAAATATATTAAAATTCATACAATTATACATCAATCAAACTAAATTCCCTTAATCATATTGTTGGGGCTACTAGAATTTACTACCAAACTTGCTTCAAGGGTTGACATCAATGACAATCAACCCAATTAATAAATATAAATTCCCCAGAAAATTTACCAATTCTGTTACGAGGAATAACTCTCTATGGTTTGGGGTATGACCATGACAAATGAAACGACACACAGAATTCAACTCTAATATCAAGTATGCTAGATAAGTGGAAATGCCAACAAAATAAAGGCTAAAATCCTACATCTTACATAAGTCCGTAGGAGACCACCTTTGAGCTCACAATCCAATGCTTGATACCTATAAATTTTCCTCAACATCCAAGATACAAAACCATGTGGATAATTTATGAAATGTTAGCATATAAACTAGCATAGTCCATTAACATGTATAAAAAATTCACCCATGGAAAATAATAAAAATATTTGTAACATATAATTGGATGAGAAAATAATATTTCTATTAATATAATCAGCAGAAGTACATAGGTGACAACTTTCTGTAATGGCACCTGACGGAACCGAGAAACTAAGTCCCTCCATCTTGGCCTTCAACAGTTCAATCCTCCACAAGGCAAGCTCATAATTTTTAGGAATAATTGGGTTCCTTCTTCACAAAATAAGAAGATATTGTGGGTTGAACATAAGAGAAGTTCAAACTCAAAGGACAAAGGGATGTAGACTCAATATGAGGTGAAATTTCTCCATAGTGTATTTGCACTCAACTTTTTCTCCACTTCTCAAGGCTTGTATATGGCTAAATTTATAGCCTTCAAAGGGGAATGAAGGGTCGAGTTAGAGCATTTCCAGAATATGAAAGGAAAAAGGGTATGGATCCCATGACTTGGCATGGAAAAACCGAAATATTTTCAATTTTGAGCATAAAACCCTATGTACGCAGGTTGTAATGGAGCAACCTATGTATACGCAGGCTATCTAACTGTAACCCCTGTGTATGAAAAAAAACTTATTTTTTTTACTTTGGATTGATCAAAATAGGGGAATTGAGTCTATAGAGGGAAAGGGAAGGCCACCAAAGCATGATGCATAGAGTGTGGAAAAAATTGATATAACATTTGAAGGGATGCAGACTTCCTCCTAGCCTCTTCTAGTTATTATTAAACCATAAGGAGGGTGTCAATCCTCTGTTACATGTTGGATAAGAGTTGTCCTCTTCAGAATTGAGAAAGTTGGAAATATGGGAGGTATAGATTATTTGGTAGGATGGATTATTGTCCATACACCAGAAAGTAGGGAGAATTCTCGAGATATTCCTTAGGGGTTACCCTATTATCCTATAGAGCATTATGAAGTGCATTGTGCTAGTTTTGGTGATTTTCAACTACTGTCTTCTTAAGGATTCTTACCATATTTTATTAGTATACTTGGTGACGCCATTCCCTTGTGGATAATAGTTGGAAGAGTACCAAAGAATAATATCTTTATCTAAAGAAAATTCAGTTAATATAATAGAAGAGAAATATGCAACATTATCAAATACCAAATAGAAGGTACCCAAAATCTTGTCATGATATGTTGCTCCAAAAACTGTTTCACTACTTTTTCATTGACATGAGTGAGGGGGATGGATTTCGCCCACCTCGTAAAGTATTCAGTTTTTGTAAGTATGTATTTTTTTTGTTTTGATGAATTCAAATTTATCTCTCCTATTATGTCTATCCCCCATTGCTAAAAAGGTCTGGAAATTGTCACTGGTTGCAATGGGATGGTTGTGCTTTTCTCTTTTCCATCACTAAATTGACACACTTTTCATTTCCTAACATATGCATGTGTGTCCCTGAATAAAGTTGGCCAGTAATATCCTACCCTTAAAATTGTGTGCGATGTGTCTTCTCCTACGAAATTTCCCCCCGTCGGACCATCATGAAGTTCCTCTAACATTCTCTCAGCATCATCTTTTTCTAGGCATATTAACAACACACCATCATAGTTCCTTCATAAAAGTACATAATTAATGAGACAATATTGAGTGGATTTTATCCTGAGTGCTCTCCTTCCCTAGGCCTTAAGTGTTTGGGGTAAGTGTCCTGATGATAAGTTAGTATACTAGGAACCCTGATCGATTGGGATATACATTACTTCACTACACCATAGGGACAACTCATTATCCCAAAATGAATTCTCAAGTTCCCACGGGTCTTAGGATTCTACAACCAGTTTACATAACCCTTGGTCATTGACTATATTTGTTGTTTTAATGTCTAGATCAAATTCTTGGATGACCACCATCCAATTACCTCTCCTTTCTCCCATTTCATGTTGTGTGAAAAGTAGCCTCACTATTGGATGGGGAACTATAACCTTAATATAGTTCTTGAGGATATAGGATTTGAACTGGTTTACTTGCTTATAGACCGTGTAATTTTGTTTGTTAATGGAAATGTAACTAAGCTCGGGTCCTTGGATATTTTTGTTCATAAATGAGATAGGGGCCTTGTCGTTCTTGTCATCCTTTTTAGTGAGGACTATTGCTAGGGATTGTTCGGAGGAAAAAGTGTAAAGGAAGAAATCCTTTTTGAAGTCAGGATTTAGTAAAAGAGGGGCTTGGGAAATGGATATTTTGATTTCAATAAAGGATTTTCTCCCTTAATCACTCCATTTAAATTCTACATCTTTGTGCACCATCCTTTGTAACGGTTAGACTATCTTTTTGAAATCAAGTGTGAATTTCCTTACGAAATTAATTTTCCCAAAGAAAGATTGCATGGCCTTATTGTTATGAGGCAGTGCGAGCTATGAGATGGGCTTTACTCATTCATGGTCAATATTGATTCCATATTTATAAATAATGTGACCTAACAACTTCCCTTCCCCCACCCCAAATATAGTCTTTTTTGGGTTCAGACCTATTCCGTACTTCCTGCATCTTTCGAAATTTTCGATGAGATGAGCGATGTGTTATATTCTATTATTGGAGTAAATTGTGACATCATCTAGATATACCACTAAAAATTTGTTTATAATCCCTCTAAAAGATGCATAAATGTCTCTCTGGAAGGTTTCTCCTGCATCAATCAGTCCAAATGACATGTGTTTATAGGTGAAAGTACCCCACTTAATATGAAAAGTTGTCTTCAATATGTCTTCTTCTGATACCAAAACTTGGTTATATCATGAGAATCCATCTAGAAGTGAAAAAACTTCAGATCCAGACACATTCAACAAGATATGCTCCATAGGAGGAATGGGATAGTTATCTTTTGTTTAAGCCCTATTCAGGTTTTTGAAGTATAGACACAAACAAATTTCCCCT
>JZKD02S2290875.1:103898-127749 GCA_000966675.3 Picea glauca
GTTTAACCCTTTTCGGTGGTTGCTTACATTTTGAATCTACCACTTTGCTGACGAAAAACAACGTTTTCGGTGGTTAATGAGCACGTCGGGGGCTCGCCCAAACCACCGAAAGCTGCTGTTTTTTCAATCTCTTGACCAAACTAAATACCAAAGATTTTCTTGAACCATGAAAACACAAAACGAGCTTAAGCATGCGACCAATAGCTAGGATATCCTCTACAAAGTCCAACCGAAAGGACGGTTTTACTTTGGGAGTTAACACATACATCATATGTTGCTTGGCCTCCTACTTTTCTATAATTTCTTCTCTGGCTTCATTCAAAGTTGCGAGGAGAAAGTTGAAGTCATCGGGGTTGAGCGTGGTCTTCATCTTGGTCACGGTTGATTTTTATTTCTTCTTAGAGGAAGACTTCGAAGGTGACCCTTTTCTCTTCTTTGGAACTTTGAATTCTTCTTCTGGTTGTTGTTCGACTTCCTCTAGGTCATTGTTGTTACCTTCTTGATCAGGTGTGGTGGAAGTTGTCTTTACAAAGTAGTTATCTACATCCTGAACCTCTTCAGGATTGTTTGTTTCCTTTTTCTTCTTTGTCTTCTTCATATTACTAGGCCCAGGTGTGTCCTACGCAGCTTCTAGGCTGTCAATATATGAAATGTACGTTGGATCTGCTAGAACAAGGAGGTCCATCGACCATTCCTTGGTGATTTCTTCTAGGTCTTCTTCAGTTAGCTTATAATAGGACTGAAGTTGTTCTTGGTGTTCATCAGTTCGTGGAGTTAGGTATATAAAGTGGCAGTCTGCACTGAACTTTATCAAAGGCAAAAACCTTTGTAAAGTGTTTGGGGTTATGCGAGGTTCACCCCCTATGGTTGCTTTCAGTTGGTTATAGTATCTGTGAAAAAATGGCATTTGATTGCCACTGCTTGCTCATGTTCGTCGAGTACCATAAGGTATTGAACTTCGCAGCTAATGGTTTGAATGGGTCGAGGTCGGGGAAGGTTGCGCCTTCTGGTAGCTCCCATGCAACAAAGGTGATCAATATTAGTAGCCATATAAAGTGGAATTCATGCCCCTGGTCCTGGGCTTCTCTACAGTCAATTTCTAGCTGATTGACCAAATATTTTGCCCAATTCATTTGTAGTCCCTCCGCACACTTCCCTACGAGGTCAACTACAAAGCTGGATACTTTTGTAGGTCTATTATTACATACCAAATTCCCTACTATAAGTTGACATGTGAGGCACAATGTGCCACTCTCGATAGAGGCTACCTTGTAACCTTGTGCGCCTTTTTCAACATTTACATAAGCCTCTTTAATCTTTTGTGAAAGAGTGTGGTCTGTGGTCTTCCCAGGGTAGTACTCATGGGGATCAGGGCCCTGCATGCTAAGCCCTATAATCCTATTGATCAGCGTCGGATCAATATTTATGTGATGATTTAACCATAGGTATCCTTCATGGTAACTTTCTAGCAGCAATTTCACACAAGCAGTCACCTCCTAATGTCTGCCGAAGTGCGGTATTTTCATAACATTGAGCAGAGTATACTATGCAAGGTTCATCGTCCATTGCTAAGGTATGATCTTCAAGTTCCGACCCTTAGTCCTCGTTAATTACTTAGATGGTGTGAGCATGTTGTAGGCTTTACGATCTCCCAAGTTGAAGTCGCAAAACTTCAACGTTGTAAACTTGTCTTGATCTGTGCGGTAGGTGTGAACTCCTTTCGGTAGATATGCAAGGATTGGGGTGTATTAAAAGTGTCTAGGGACATTGTCCCTGTTAATCTCACCACTTAGAGGGGGAATGTAAGCTGGTAGGATGGTTGGCACTAACTTCACGTTAGTTGCGTCGTCCCTATGCTTAGTTCTCAACTCTGCATTGGCTCGAGATGTTCTAGCTTGAGCAGTCGATGGGGAGGCTGCCACACCTCTCGACAATGAGGCTTGGAATCCAGTGGACGTCCATCTTTCTGACATGACTCTTTTTGTCCTTAAGCTAGCAAGTACTTCTCTCACTGATTCTTCTATTGCGCTAAGCTCGTCGGACATGTAAGCTTGGGATCACTGTCTCGGGTTGTCAATGGATTGTCGGTACTATAATAAGATAGAGAATAAAATTGGAGTAATCACTATTTCATAATGTGGGTATTCTGTAAGCTCAAGTTCTCAATCAGAAAAAGTTTATTCTGGGCATGGCGCGATGGAATAAGTAAGTAACTCTGCAACGGACTGCTTGCAACAGATATGAATCTTTTATTAACTCCATTATATCCATTCTAGTGCTATCCAACGGTCTAGTGGTAACTCATAACTGCTTAGCGATCCATTCAGAGCGGCGGTCGAACAGGTAGATCAGTTCCAATGGCTATATTTCTTTGTCATGGCGAAGTACTCTATGTCGTTGTCCTGATATCTTGGTGAAGCTCCAATTCTGCAATTCTTCTTGCTGCGAAGTGTCCTCTAGAACCTCTTGCAACCTTACAGTATTAGCCCTTTTCTTTCTTAACTTCCTAGCCTTCTTCCCAGTGAGCCTCGTCTCAGTAATGCTTTTACCATTCTGATGTTTATATTCTATGGTCTTAGTTACTTCGTGTTGTGGAAAATATTTCCTAGGGTTCCTTGATAATACTTCTTATGTATCAAAAATAGGTAGCTCGTTCTTCCGCGGATCCTGAAGTGTTATCTTAGCTTCGACATCGGAGCTGCTAATATTGAATATTTATGATCTTCTCTTCTGTTCTTCAATCAAGTGTGTGATCCTTCTGGTCATAAAGTCTTTTAACTCTTGCTTCTTCAGTTCCAAAGATTTTTCTTCTTCTTTTCTTCTAGCTTGTTCTCTATCAATCCAAGGTTTTCCTATGAGCATTGTAAACGAGGCACTGTCTTCAACAAATTTAATGATCTCAAAGTCTTCCTCTGTCAAAGTTCCATTGACAGTCATAGGTATCCGGACGAGCCTTCCACATAGGGTTACTAGCTTTCCTCTGAAGAAACTTGTTCCTCCTAGGGAAGGGATCATGGCAAGATTTCCTATAGCTTCCCAAGTTCTTTCTAGCATAATGTTCACTTGTGTTTCTCCATCAAGAGTACAGTCAATGTCAAATTCCCCTATTCTTGCTTCTATTTTCTCCTTTTCTTGGAAGATCTATGTAGCCTAACATGTCGATGGTCATTCAATGTATATTTCATTTATAGCAATATCTTTTCTAGTTCTTTTTGGGTTTCTGCTATAATCTTGGTCTCTTGATATCCTTCAGGGTTTGCTTGCTCCATATTCCGCTTCTCAAGCCTAGCAATCATTCTAGGGCAATCCAATACTTCATGGTCCATAGCCTTACAACAGAGGCAACTAGGTCTTCTCCCAGGGAATTCCTTAGCAAGATGTCTCGGTCTTCTGCAACTATAACAGAGGGTTAATCCTCTTTTTCGTTTATATGTTCCCAACTCCTTCTGTACTGCGCACCAGGATCATGGTGACTAGCCTACAAAAAACTCTTTCTAGGATCCTGCATCCACTTGTTAGTCTAGACATTCTTTCGATGCATAGGTATAACATATCTATCACTATACTTATCAGATCTATTCATATCAAACTTTATTTTATCTATAGGACATAATCTATCAAACATACCTAGATCCATGATTTAGAAACAAAAAATTTCACTTATCTTACTTCTACAGAGCAAAAAGCTTCAAAATCTAAAAACTTTTAACTATTCTTACCGTTATCAGGGCACATTGCTTACAGATATTACCTCTTTTCTACAGATCTAACCTTTTTCTTCGTAGATCTGACTTCTTTTCCTACAGATTTGACCTTTTCCCTTTAGATCTAACCTCTTTTCTTCATATCTGACCTCTCTTTCTTCAGATCTGACCTCTCTTTCTTGGCACAAAGCTTCACAGGTCAAATAGAACACCATGCACTAGGGTAACAGATCTACGCACAGATCTTATTTTTCACAAAGATTATTCTTCTTCAGTTCCCAGCAATCACAGTTTCAAGTCCCGACAATGGAACCATTTGTTGGCACAGGGGTAGACCCAGGGTTCAATGCTCAAGAGCACACCAACAAAGCCCTAACTATTGGCCCTTTCGGCAAGACCTGCGAAGCAGATGAAGTCTCACCCGAGGTAGAGGCAGGGGTGGTTGTAAGACTCAGGTGTCTACAACCTTAGCGGGGACACATGTCTGTGATTATATTGCTTACAATGCACTTAGCATCAGTTATTCCTTAACATACATTCATTAATACACTTTGCAGAAAGAACATAGCACCATAGTAATTACTCATTACTAGCACTTAGCAATGATAAATAGGTTATACTTAATAGATTAAGCACTTATCATCTTAGGTATCATATCTAGCATGCATTCATATCTCATAAGCACAAAGCATCAATAGATCTATCTAAACATATCAGAGCACTTAGCAAGAGAGAGACAAACACATCAGCACAATACACAAAGTTACCATGGTTCACCCCCACCTTGGGGCTACGTCCACAAAGTCTTCTTCTGTTATTATCTTCGGTAAATCAAGTTACAACACAAAGCCTTCAAGATCCTACCCTTCCTAGGACAAGAGATCTGCGCAGCTCACTAGATCCTCTTTCCCCGGGTAGATCCAAGCACTAATTCCTCCCCTAACCCATGCACTCAGCACTTACAATACTTACAGTAGGCACAGAACTCTTACAGTCAAACAGACATTTGATCACATAGATCTACTTTATGCACTAAGCCATTCACTTTACATCACACACCCCCCTTTTCATACGCATCTCCTACCCTTCTATTTATACATACAAAAGGCCTAAATAAAGGCCGATATCCCTTTCCCATTACAATATTCCCAAAAATCCCAAAAAAGGGGCAAAGATCCTATGATCTCCTCTTCGCCATGCGCTCCTTCTCTGACTAGGTGTCGGAGTACCGAAAATGGTCAAATATGACCAAGTATTCCTCAAACTTGGTCAAGGGCCAAAAATCAGTTTCAAGGCCATCCCTTACTGGAGAGGTGTGAAATTCCAATAGTACCTTTTGTTTGAGTTGGGAGTTATTACATAAATATAAGCGATATTTGTACCATAGTGAATCATTTTTCCATGTAAATGTATCTGATGGACTGGAATCCTTCTGCAACCTTTGAATGAGAGTCCACACTTTTTCGTCATTCTTTCATTCATCCCTTGCTTCTATTATCCAATTGGGTTGGATGATGGAAATAGCATAGAGAAAGGCCTCAACATCTTCATCCTTTCTTGAGAGTGCATCTGCCACAACATTTGCTTCCCTTTTTTATAGATGATTTCAAAATCATAACCCAATATCTTGGTCACCCATTTTTTTTGTTCTTCTGAATATAGTCTTTGTTCCAAGAAGTATTTAAGACTATCATGATATGTTTTGACCTTGAAGTGCCTACCTATTAGGTAAGGACACCATTTCTTCAATGCATGTAGTATTTTCATCATTTCCTTCTCATAAATGGGTTTGTGTAAGTCCTTTCCCTTGAGTGGTCGACTTTCAAAATCCAGGGGCCTTCCTTATTGCATTAGGATAGCACATGTTGGCATAGGGGCAGACCTAGGGTTCAACACTTCAACAGTGCACCAAAAAAACCCTAACTATCAACCCTTTCGACAACACCTCTGAAGCAGATGAAGTCTCACCCAAGGTAGAGGTAGGGGTGGTTGCAGGACTCAAGTGTCTACAACCTATATGGGACAAAGATCTATGATTACAACACTTAACAGAGCACTTAGCAGTTATTGTTCATCAATATTCACTCTGCAAGAGAAAACCCTAATTATAGAACAACACAGTATTCAACAAGATATAATACATCTAAGCACTTAGCATATAGAAATAGATCTGATCTAACATTCATTCACATTACCAAGCATTAAGCTATCATATCAAATTCATCTAACAAACAGATCACAACACTAAGAATAAATCACAACAATCACATAGAAATCATAAGCATAAAGCAACCACAACAAAAGATATACGTGGTTCACCCCAGTTAGGGGCTACGTCCACCAACTCTTCTCTTCTTTATTTTCTTCTTTCAATATTCTACAAGCACAGAGTCACAAGAACCCACTCCACATAGGATAGGAGATCTGCACGCACCTCACCAGATCCTCCTTCCCCGAGCTAGGTTCAAGCACAAATCCTTCTTACAATATGCACACAAGCTTCTTATAATCACTTTCACTTAGCTCTGCAAGTTCTTAACACACATTATGCACGAAGCATCCAAAATTGTTCGCACTTAGCCTACCTGCCACATTACACATCTAGGTCTCTCTTAATTACATCGCCTATCTTTCTATTTATACATTACAAAAGGGCCTAAACATGGGTAACCCCATGGGTCGACATCCCATACCCGTTACATAAACCCTAAACCCAAAAATTCCCTAAGAAGGGGCCAAGATCCCGCGATCTCTACTTCACCTTGTGTTCCGCCTTTAACCAGCCTGTTGAAGTCCCAAAAATGGTCAAACGTGACCAAGGTTCCTCAAAACTTGGTCAAGGGCCAACAGGCCCCCAACACTCACATGTGACTCATCCTGAGTCACTTTGATCTGGGTAACTCTACCTCAAATGCCTCGAGATTTGCTCAAGTTGCTTCAACTTTTTGCTTTGCCAGAGTCTCCTGCTCGGTGAAATCTTGAATAAACTTCTTTGTCACGGGTCCTACCAAGCATTGTTCCAATGTGGTGACCACTTTTTCCAGTTCTTCACCTCGTCCTTCAATTTCCTCAAAATGTATGCACGTTGCATCCTGCACTAGCTGGAGTTGTTGAGTCACTGGGTCTTCTTCCATCTGTTCCAAGCCTGTCATAGAGAGAAGTTCTCTAGTGACTATTTTTTTAACTCCAATATGCTCTACTAGTAGTTGTTCCTTCTCCTTCTATATCTGTGCTCTATCCTCTACAAACTTGGCTTTGATGTCATCTTGTTCCTACTGTGCAACCTGTCGTTTCTCTATGGCTTCCTCTTGTGATTGCGTTAAGGCCTCTGTGTCTTGCTCCTTTTCTTCCTGAACACGACGAAGGTGAGCTTCGGTCGCATCTTCCATTCTGCGTAGCTGGGCGAGCTCACCTCCCAGATTTGTTCCTTCTGATGATGAGGGCGCAGTAGACACTATGCGGCTGGATTAGAGGGCTTCTTGTACCCCTTTCAGCTCTTCTTAAATTATTTCATACATGGTCTCTTGATTGGCTTCATTTCACTGTAATATGTCTTCTGAGGTATCTGAGACAACAATGATGATGAAATCTATGTCATCCATCGTTAGCACAGTCTGCATCTATGGTTTAGTATCTATGGACTTCTTCCGTGATGTAGGTTTCGTGGGGGGGGGATTTATTTTCTTGGAGGTCTCAGCTTCATCAATGGGGTCCCTAGGTGGTGTCACTTCACCTTGTTTTTGTTTGTCTTCTTCCCCATTGTTCTCTTATTTGTATACTTTGTCATTACCTCCCCCGCCAGGTGAGTCTGAAGCAGTCTCTTTTGATGCATTGTTCAGGTCCTATACCTCTTCCTTTTTCTTCCTTCTGCTACTGTTGGGTGCATCCTACTCTTCATGATTAGACATCGAACTTCCAATGAGGTTGGGGTTGGACAGTTTGGCATGGTCAACTAGTATAAGGAACTTTGCAGGCCATTCCTTAGTGATTTCTTCCATGTCCTCCTCTGTGAGTTTATAGTAACTCTGCATATCTTCTCTGTGTTCATCTCTACGTGCAGTGATATAAATAAAATTTCTATCTATACGAAACTTCACAAATGGTCTGAACCTATGCAGGTTGTTCGACGACATCTGAGGGAAAGACTCAATAGCCCTCTTCAACTACAGGTAGTAGGTGTGGAACACTGCATTTGAATGCCATTGTTTCGCCATGTCACTCGAATACCAAAGCATGGTGAACTTCACAACTAAGGGTTCTAATGGCTCAATCTCAGGGAAGGTCGCACCTTCTGGCATTTCCCAAGCAATAAAAGTGATGAGGATCAGTAGCCAATTGAAGTAGAACTTGTATCCCTAATCCTAAGCTTCGTGGTAGTCTTTCTCTAACTGGTTGACAAGGTAGCTCACCCAGTTCATTTGTATCCCTTCCATGCATTTTATCGCTAGGTCCACAACAAACCCTATGACCTGTGTGGGTATGTTCTTCCTTACTAGCTTACCAGCGATAAACTAGCAGGCTAGGTGCACTGCGCCATTTTGAATGGAGGCTACCTTGTAACCTCGCTTCCCCTTTTCCACATCACCATAGGTATATTTAATTTTCTACTCCAGGGAACGATCTACAGCCTTCCCTGGATAAAATTCTTGTGGGTATGGTTCTTGCATTCTTAATGTAGTGATCCGATGGATCAGTGTCTGATCTATGGTGATACGTCTGTCTAGCCACAGATAACTGCCATGGAAGCAAGACAATGGGAGTTTAACACATGCATTAGCCTCATGATGTCTTCCAAAGTGTGGTATCCTCATCATGTTCAGGATAGTGGACCTCACGATGTCCATAGTCCATGGCTGGGGGTTGATCTTTGACTTCTTCCCCTTGGTCTGGGTCAAATACTTGTGTGGGGTGAGCACTCCATGGTTCTTGTGATCTCCCAAGTTGAATTCATTGATCTTCAATGTCATGATTTGTCCTAACTTCAGTCCTACTATGCGTATCCCCTTCACAAGGTACGCAGTGATCAAGGTGTAGTCGAAGTCCCTCAGGACATTGTCATGGCTCACCGCGCCATCCAGAGGCGAGATATAATCGGGCAGGCTAGATGGGATGAGCTTCGCATTTTCCAAATCATCATGATGCTTGGTTCTTTTCTCAGTCGTATCTCGGGATGGTCCAGATCCATGAGCAGTCGACAAGGATGCTTGCACTCCTCTCGTCGATGAGGCTTGAACTCCGGTAGACATGACCTTCTCAGCCATGAGGTCTATGAGGATCTCTTCGACAGATTTTTCTACTTCGCTGAAGTCACCCAACATGCATGCTCGAGATCAGGTCGGTGATCAAATACTCAATGTAACAAAATAGGTGGCGAGGTCTCAAATAGGTATAGCATGAAAGAAACTAGTTCTCTATGGGATTGAATAATCACAATTGGAAAAAGTGTTATGGATTCAACGCACAATGGGATAAATAGAAAATATCGTAACAGACTCCTCCAAAGGGCAGGAATGCCTTAATCAATGTAATTCCATCCATTATGGCGTGGCCCCAATGGTATAATGGCGATCTTTTTGGCCATAAATGCAGTTCGAGCCATTTTGGAGCGTCGGTCTAATGGTTGAGACACCTCCAACAGTCATATTGATTCACTGTGGCGAAGTGCCAATCTTCGTTGTTCTGATATTCTAGCAAAGTTCCAGTTCTGTAAACCTTCCTTCTGTGAAGTCCTCCCTAGAACTTTCTGTAACTTTTCTGAATTTTCTAACTAAGCTATCATATCAGATTCATCTAACAAATAGATCACAACACTAAGAATAAATCACAATAATAACATAACAAGCATAAGCACAAAGCAACCACAACACAGGATATATGTGATTTACCCCAGTTTGGGGCTACGTCCACCAACTCTTCTCTTCTTTATTGTCTTCTTTCAATCTCTTACAAGCATAGAGCCACAAGAACCCACTCCACATAGGACAGGAGATCTGCACACACCTCGCCAAATCCTCCTTCCCTGAGGTAGATTCAAGCACAAAGCCTTCTTACAATCTGCACACAAGCTTCTTACAATCACTTGCACTTGGCTCTGCAAGTTCTTAACACATAGTATGCACGAATCATCCACAATTGTTCGCACTTAGCCCACCAGCCACATTACAGATCTAGGTGTCTCTTACTTACATCGCCTAGCTTTCTATTTATACATTACAAAAGGGCCTAAACATGGGTAACCCCATGGGCCGACATCCCATACCCATTACATAAACGCAAAACCCAAAAATGCCCTAAGAAGGGGTCGATATCTTACGATCTCCACTTCGCCTTCGACCAACCTGTCAAAGTCCCAAAAATGGTTAAACATGACCAAGGTTCCTCAAAACTTGGTCAAGGGCCAATGGCCCTTGGTTATGGAAGAAATCGAAGAATACGGAAGAAGAGGCAAAGTGCAAACTGTGCAGAAGGAACGTTGACTGAGATCAGGTCGAAGTGGTCAAAGAAGCATAAAAGAAGGAGCGAAGTATGGGAGAATGAGTCATTGGATGAGAATATCGAGGAGAACAGATCAGCAAAGAAGATGGATCTTGGACAACTCAGCAAGTGCAAAAAGATACCAATCGATGCTTTGGAGCACCTCGCAGGAAAATAGGAAAGGCAAGCTGGTGAAGCCTTGAAAATGCGGGTCAAGTTGACCTAGGGTTTTAGACACCTAGGGTTTTTTTATTTAGGGTTTTGACACCTAGGTTTCGACCTAAGGTTGTATGAGAGTCATTGTAATGTATAAATAAAGGTCAAGAGGACCTGGGATGGGTTTGATTATGTTATGATGGAGGATTGTTGTTATTATTGAGAGAGAAGTATTATGTTGTGAGAGCAGTCTGCAGGGATGATTTTAAGGATGGAAATTTATTTTAAAATGTAGAAACCTTGGCGAATCTTACTAATCCTTCGTATGCCAACTATAAATGTTTGGCAATATTTTTGTAAAAATATTCAAATTTCTATGGATTTTATATAATTTGTATAAAAATTTGACGATTTTAAAGGTAAAATAATTTTATCCTATAGAATTTGGGAAAATAATATTTAGAATGGCGAATCTTTTTTTGGGAAAAGCCATGGAAAATTAGCCCATGAGCGAAATTTAGCCCCTAAAATCATCCTTGGACTAGTCTATGCTATAACTTCTGTAGCTGGGTGTGAAGATCAAACCTGCAACTGGGTGCGTAGGGAGGGGAGAGAAAGAGAGAGAGAAGGAGAGAGATCTGCAAGCTAAGAGCGCAGATAGAACTGTATGTTTTCATATAATATCAAGAAACACAATTATTTGGACGTAGCCCTAGGGAGAGGGTGAACCACATATATCTAGTGTTATGTGTGATTGATGTTGTGTTCTTTGTATTATTATTATTTTGTTATTGCATCTTTGTGTTAAGAACTTGCAGAGCTAAGTGCAAGCGATTGTAAACATCTTGTGTGTGTTGAGGAAAAGATATGGATTGATCTTACTCAGGCATTTTCAGACTTTACTTAGCTAAAGCAAAGTAGACGGGAATATCACCCTAAGTTTATATCCAACAAAAATAATTTCTTAACTCACAAGTATTAATTATGAGTGCTTAGGCTAGTCTTTTATCAACAAAAAGCTTGTTGGGAGTTCATTTTTTATGTAATTTTCTGAACATAACAGTTCCTAAAATATATGTAAGAATAGAAGAAAAGACACCAAGATGATAATCAAGATAGTTGAGACATAAAGTAATCTTTTATTTCATTCCAATTCACCAAAGATTCATTTCTTCACAAAATATCATACAGAAATCTTGGACCAAAGTCAAACTTAGACGTCCCCGATGAAACATACAAAAGGACCTCTGACAAAAAACCAAAAATGAACTCTAAAAGCTGGATCAGCTTGCCACATATTGTTTCCCACTTGAATCTGCACAATATCCTTTATCAATCATGAAAATTAATCCATAAACAGACAAGTCTACACAGACTATCAAATATAGATCAACACCTTTGAAAAGCAAGTGTCTGAATGATTTGATTCAACCCTGAATATTGTTGTCTACAATAAGACCCTGCTATCATGAAAGAGAATTAGGTTGTGATGAATATATGAATGAATGAAAACTGAACTATCTCAACATAAACTCAAAGAGAAAACCTTAGCATGCTTCTACTTCTATCCTCCTCTTGTTCCTCCATTTTCTTTTGCTTTTAACAAATTAGAATTGGTTGAAGTAGTTGAACCAACTCATTAGTTAAGCTAACTAAAGACTGGACTAACTTTAGTTAGAGGGGGGGGAATAATCATAATAGGGTCATAAATAAATAATAACTAGTAGGTGGGACCCCTTGTGACTCCTTTTAGCTCATAACAATTATAACATAACTATTAGTTAGGAAAACACACCTCCTTGTGACTCCCCTCAACATATTTACTTTTGGAAATTTTAGCTCATGAAATTTGAAAATATTTCAAAATAATACTCATATATCCAAAATAAAACATGTTGTCCAAAATCCATGAAGTCAACTGTCATAAAAAAATAGATAACATAAAATTCAAAATCCATATTTCCCAGTTTGTTATGCAACCCTTTCTTGGTTGCTACTATCACCTCTTGATTTTCCTGAATTTGCCTTAGGCTGGGTAGAGCCTTTAGGATTTATCTCACTGATAACGTGGGAACAGTCGTCCCTCAAATGCATACATGAAGACACGGATTTGTCAGAATCAACGGAGGGTGAAGAAGGGGCAACAGTGGATTTAACTTTATCAAAATCATGTTGGGATTCATTCTTTAATATCTTGCTAGCATGGGATGATTGCACAAGCAAGTGGTTAGTGTCATCTTGGATAATGGGGTTCAAAGGTGGAGGAGCAAGACAGGTCAAGTTGGGCCTGCAATGATGTTGGGAGACTGTCGGGTGGACAATCTCCTACCATCCATCATTTTCAAGGACCTCAGGTTGAAGGATACATGAGGAGGTACAGGGATATTGGGGGCTTTTGGGGCTTGGAAAGGAGGCCTTTTAGGCCTAGGTTGGACTATTCCCTGCCAAATCCAATTAAAGAATCTGGCGTGAAATAATTGGCCAAGCTCTTCTTAATCAACATCAAAATGTATGGAGAACATGGGCCTTCTTGGGCCTCGATTCCAGTTACCTCTACCTTATTTTCCTCAACCATGGCTTCCCTGACTAAAAGAACTCATCCTGCATGTGTAATCGATTAGAAAATATTCTTTTAAATAACTATGCATGACAACTCTTAAAAATACGAAATAGATTTGGATCAGAATGTATCGGGCTCATGCAATCCAATCCATATAATTGTTTTAATGTTAATCAATGAGCAGGGGGTGAAAAAGGGTTCAGGGATACATGAGGGGTTTGTAATTAACCAAAAAAATGATATAATGAAAGGGATAAGAAATGGTCACTTATCAATGACAACAACAATCAACTGTAAAACAAGACAATAAAACATCACTGCAATCCTTCCAAAACACTGCCACTTTTATCTATCTCAACACAGAATTTCCCTTGGTTGTAATCAATTTCAGAACAGGGGGTGAGGAAGGATATGGGATATGTAAAGGGTTTGTAATTAGCGGAAAGTGAGATCGTGGAAGGGGAAGAAAACGATTATTGTTCATGAAATTAATCAAGCGATCCATAAAATATTCTGCAGTAAGACTAGATGCACAATCCAATCAACAATCATTTGACTAAATAACAATCCATATACATTTAACTAGTTTACGGTTCACTAATCAAAAACTTAACACGGTGCTATTGCAAAATAATAAATTTTCCATAGAATTTGTAAGAGGCTATGTTCCCTTCATCTACACAATCTAAATTCCATAACAATTAACAATAGTACCCATTTCCAATCACATAACTACTGCCATGTGTTTCTTCAATCCACATCTCTACTCAAAGTCATGTTTTCAAAATAATAATGATGTCATTATTACTGCAATAGAGCCCATAAAAAATGCAACAATATTCATCCACATATATATGCACTAGCCACAATAATTAAGACCAACTGTCATGCCTGAGATGATAATTAATCATACAACTAATAGAAACCATTAGACACCATCTATGCAAGAGTAATTTTCCCAGGCAATGTAATTCTTCCATAAAAAAACAATTCAATATGAATTAAAACTGGGCCACCTAACCAACACGATTGTTATCAATAACACGCCTACTTTAACCAGTGGTCAATTGCAATAATTAACATGCTTAAAACTCTGTGGGTATCCCTGAGTATAAAAACCAACTATCAATACTACAAATAGTCTACAGCTAACAAAAATCCTCAGTGCAACAATTCCACTTGCACAACAAACACACAGCCACGATGATAACTCAGTATGTCATGCTAAGCTATAAGATTGCTTGGATTTATTCACCCGTAATCGACTATGTCCTGCACACTCAAGTCCATACAACCAACAATCACAAAGATGCAGGGAACATACTTTCTATAGTTATCCAATTCAGTATTCATTCGGCCCCAAAGAAAACCATAGCTATCATGCCCATTAATTTACTTTGAAAAAAACCATTCACGGAACGTGACATGTGTGAACAATACCAAACACTTGTAACCAATGCCAGCCATCATCAAAAAAATCATAAGCGCAATTACTAGTAACTATATAACAACCAACAATCTACCACTATAGTAGGAAATAAATCAACCGAACAAGTTGTGGTGGCTATGCATACCCATGCATTCAATCGAATCAGGGCAGAGTTTATTCTAATAAAATACTAAGTATTAATATGAGGAGAGTGACCGCATTCTATGAAAGTGCAATTGGCAATGAAGGTTTATCCTTATTATCATAGAACAATAATTGAATGCCAAATTATCAATACTGTTACATAACCAACTCGACGGATCTATACTCAAAATGGTCGGTAATATACGACCATCCAACACACAAGTGGTAAACCCTATAGGCCGGGATGGTGCTCCATGTCACCCTCGAACTTGTAGATTTAACATTTCGCATTGTGACTAAGACAGGATAGCTAGAGCCAACTTCTTTTAATGGTGACAAACCCTGATACCAGTAGTGCATGCACAGAAGGAACCACGATTTATTTGCAGATATATTTCAAGTCTGAGACAGGAGGGTTATCATAGAGGACTGAGGCCCCAACCGATTGATAGCGAATATTAAGGCACACAAGGTGTAACCCTTGTGATTCTTAAAGAAACCCCAGTAATGAGGTGATGATGAGGATGATCAAGAACAGGAGAGCCATTCATGAATTTTGGTGAGGAAATCGACCATTTCTCAAATAAACAAAAAGCAGTGATGAATGATGCTTCCAACCATTAAACCCAAAGAAAACTACAGACTGGACAAGTGATGCACATGCATGAGGATAGTCATCCAAGCAACCCAACAACAAAAAGAACCCCAACTAAGCCATTAGTAACACAGAGATATCACCAGGAAGACTGATAACTTCAACAAACTCAAAATATTGCAGGAAGAACCATCCATTTTCCATTCAAGAACCAAAATTTCACACAGTTGAAGCACTCGGGGAAAAAAAAAACCATACATCTGAACCAGTAATCATTTAATAACAAGAGTGAAGTCAAGATGGCAAAAAAAAGGACATACCTGTTAATCGAAATCCTTAAGATGGAAGGTGGTCGAGCGGTTTCACCCTGCTAAAATTCTGGAGCGTGAACACAGCAGCAAGATCAAACAATAGTCTAATTAGGGTGGTGACCAATGGGAATGGTAAAGGTGACGTGCAATAAATTCATGTCGTATCCACCCATACCTCATTAACTCAAACAGTACATGCCATCAATTATCCATTAACACCATTAATCAACATGTATCGAGACTATCACCATATTAAAACCCCATAGCATGACTTACACCATAACATAATTCGAATGTCATATAATTCAGTCATTACATAACCAATAGAACCATTAACTCGTCAATATTGCCCTCGACACTCAAAATATCAAATACCATATGTAAATCAGATAGATAATTGCATTTCCCATTGCATGACCCTTTAGAATAATACTTGCCAAGTGCACCACCAACGTTTCAACCATATGCATACAAAAAATTTAATTCACACAATTTCATAGCCATTTTATTGTTAGCTAGGGTTCAACAACAATCAAGAAGTATTTTCATGCATGTGGTATTGCAGAACTAGGTCCCTTTCTTGCATGTGTTATAGTATTTTGCCTTCCTGTAATTGCCTTTCATATAAATTCGATAACATGTTTGTTGTGCAGGTGCGAGGAGAATAAATACCATTTAATGAATAGAAAGTTGTAGTAACATGAAGGAACAACATTTCAAAGCTCAACTCATACCAACGACAACAATATCTCATCAATCGTGCAAACCCTTGTAGCACATCATCATAACATCGAAAATGAACAAATATGATCTCCAATAGTTCAAGGGGGTCCCACCTACTAGCATTATTTAGTCTTATATAATAATAGGCTTTAGCAACACTTTGCGGGCGAAATTATGTTGATGTTTTCAATCATCAACAAATTGGTGACTCCACAGGAAAAAAAAATTGTAATAGATTTAGAACTCAGAACTCCTAGTTTCACAGACCAAGAATAGTAATCTCAAGAAGACATCACTCGAATGATTATGAAACATGGGGAGGTGAGTGGATTTAAAGGAAAGATGACCAAGAATTTGGGAATAATTCATGGAAAGTGTTAAATATGAGGGGTTCTACCATTGTATGCATAATCAGTTATCCCTTAAGGAGGAATACTTATAGACTTGCTCTTAAGATCTCAATGGATGAAGAAAAGGTAAGAAGAAGCGGGGGTAGCCAATTACTTGTAAGATATTAGTGGAAATATGTAACAATTTCAAAGGCCTTTCAGAGGAGAAATCATAACAGTCGTGTAAGCTCAATTGTTATTGACTAACAATGTTTTTTGTAGGAGTGTCACTATGACAGAACTGATCCAACATTCTATCATGACTAAACACTTAAAATATGATAAAGATGAAATTGTAACAGAAGTAATTGTGCAGAATTTAAAACAACAACAGCAAAAGACAGAATTAAAACGCAGCAAGAAAAATAAAACTCAACTTGGAAAGCAGAAATCAAAGTACTATAAAGCAAAGAAAAGAAGCACAAAATTTGAAAGCAGAGCTAAGCTGTTAGTATATAGAAAAATTCAAGCAGCAAAAAGAAACCTT
Source organism: Picea glauca (assembly GCA_000966675.3). Classification (NCBI taxonomy): domain Eukaryota; kingdom Viridiplantae; phylum Streptophyta; class Pinopsida; order Pinales; family Pinaceae; genus Picea; species Picea glauca. Next base: position 120,871 of record JZKD02S2290875.1, read on the forward strand.
GTATGTTGGTCCCTCACAATACTTCAAGCGAGGACTATTAGTGTTGTGAGACAAATATTGTCTCTGTGATTCCTTCAAGATTTCTAAGTCAGTGTCCAAGACAAAAGTAATCCAGAAATTCCCCAACACTTGAAATTCTGATGTAATTATCAGCCTTTTGACACATACGATTATCTCATCAAGATAAGAATGGAGACTGATCAATTCATCGAAAGTTGTGTGCATAGGCCCATTTAAGGGCATATTTGCCTCAAATAAGCCAGAAGCCAGGTAGTTGTAAGACATAGTACCGCAAGTAATAATAAAAGTGTTTTTTTGAAAAATTGCCCCTTCTATATTGATTTTATCGTAACCAAACAAACTGTCAAATAAGGGCTCTAATTGTGACTCTACAACCTATTACAGAAACATTTCCATACCGAGAGGAGGGAAAGGGTTGCTCATAATTGCTTTCCTGAAATTTTGAAGACTAATGTAGGTTCTAATATTATTAGTGGTCCTTGAATAAGGGTCCTAATTTGAAACCCATTCAGGGTGGACAAAAAACATTTCAGTCCTTAATAAATCTCTCAACTTCCTTTGAAAAGTTCCCCCCAATGCAGAGTTAACAAGTCATTGCTTTTGCCTAGCCGGTTTTATGGTACATTGAACAAGATCGGGATCAAAACCATGAATATCCACATTAAACCAAGAAAAAACCTTTTGAAATCCACCAAGTAACTCGGCAGACATCCTCTCTTCTTTATCATAACCCTGGACATTTATTTTAACGTTCGATGAAGATCCAGTTGTCCTAATTTTCATGGATATGGCTTCAACCACCTCCATCTGCAACTCCTCTTCCTTCTACTTTTCTTCATCGCCTCCAACACTCAATGAAAATGAACTATTGGGAGGATTCAAGCCATCAGGAATCCTAATATTTTATGTGGATATAATTTCCTTGGGCTTAAGAGGTTCATCTTGGGTGATAGCACAAATGCTCTCATTGCCAGGGAGTGCCTTCCAAGATCCTACATAGTCAAGAATATATGAATGATCTAGATATTGAAAAGTGCAATCAGGCCAACAAGGCAAGAGTTGTTGAGTAGGCAAGGCTGCAAAGAGAGCTAACCAATCATCTATTGAATTCAACTCCTTCTTAACATGAGTGATGTTAAAATATAGAAGGTTTGAGACAAGATTCCAAACAGTTTGGGAATATTTTTCCATTTGCTTGTCGCTAAGAGAGAAAGTATTACGTACTAGGTTCAAAACAAGCTCAGAATTTCTGAAAATTGAAAGGTGACCACAACCAATATTAAGGGCATTCTCAATGCCTAATAACAAGGCTTCAAATTCAGAATCATGGTTTCAACAAGAAAACTCCACAGTATGACAGATTATGAATTTTCCTTGTAGGAGAAACCAAGATAATTCCATCCCCATTACCTTCACTAGAGCATGAACCATCAAAGTGCATATGCCATATATCATCATATAAATTGATTTTTTCCATAGGAATGTTATCTTCCTCAGCTAATATGGAATACACTCATAGGTATTCTTCGATACAATTTATGCTAGATTGCGGAACACTCTCTATGTAGGGTGAAATTCTTCCCTCTCTAAGCACTATGATATTCTTACCATTCAAAGGAATGGATAGATGTGTCCCGTCAAGTGAGAGGTATCCTCCTATTAGGGCTTGCCAATCTCTCCCCAAGATAATTGAATAATTGTTCACAAACATATCAATCACCTGAATGTTGAGGGTTGTCCTTATCTCAGGGTGAGCACATAAAACTAAGGTTAAGTCTTTAATCTCTCCTATGGTTGTTTTGTGTAGAATATTATAGGAGATCATTCTTCTGGAATTTTCTTTTGTACATGACAAGCCTATATCTTCCATAATAATATTTGACGTGACACTTGGGCCTGAACCACCATCAATGAGGCAACAATGGGCAATATTATCCATGATATTTACAGAAATGTAAAAAGGGGTTTTTTTTACAGGGTATCTAAAATTATTTACACCTACTTTATTTACAAAAGAATCCTCTTCGTCAACCTCTTCAAAAAGATTGGCTACAACAGAATATTTTCCTTCCATGAATTGTTTCAGATGCATCTGTTGTTCAGGGATGGAAACCATGTCTAGGAGGGTTGCATATCCTTTGATGTTGGCCAATTGATTCAGGATATTGTATTTGGAAGAGGGGGGAGATGGGGTGATTACTTGACTCTTAAGAATTTTAGGAACCTGGGGCGCAGTAGAGGTTGAGGATGAACTCGGGATAGAATAACTGCGAGGAGGGTTAGATTTTCCTTTTGGGGCATAGGCCTTATTCCTAGTATTGATGACCATGATGTCTTCTTGTTCGGAAAAATATAGGACAACGATAGTATCTGCTGGTCTCTTACCAAAAATCTTGTCTCTGGCGCTCTTCTTTACCTCACACGTGGTTTCTTCATGGTGTTCCTCGCAAAAGTTACAGCAACTCCTAGGCAGGATAGCTTTGGGCTGAAAATTATTTTCAACCAGACTTCTAAAAGGAGGGGAAAAAGAGAATGAAACTCCAAGGGTGAGAGGGGAGACAGTACCCTTCTGCTCAAATGCTATCATATGATTGTTCATGTCTTGTACTAGATGTAAGAGAGCAAACATATCTGTCTATCTAACTGATTCTCCCTATGGTAAACCAGTTTGTTCGAGTTGTTCTTCATACTCAGAGAAAGTATGCAGGGTGGAGCCAATATTATCAATGGCATTTTCCTCAAGCCTATGATGGTAAGCAGAAGGAAATGTGTTGTAATAATTCATGAATGCATCTTGGTTCTGGGGGCAGATTAGCTTAGGGATTTGATTGTACAATTTGGTGAAATGCAAGTTGAAAGACTTGATAGTCTCACCCTATTTGTAGGTAACATTATTGTATTCCCTTAACTTCTTAGTTGGGATTTTGGATTTCCCGTAAGTCGATCGGAACCAATAGATTAAATTCTCCCAAGTAGATAGGATCTTAGGAGGAAGGTCAAAGAAATCGGTTGCAGCCTTCCCTTCCAAGGAATTGACAAACAAGCACATGCAGGTGCAATTGTTGTTGGCCCCTATGTTATGACAAGCATTATAAAATGCCACTAGGTGTTCATTGGTATTGACAGTGTTATTCCCCAAAAACTTAGGCAAATTCTCTTTAAACTTTGAAAGTGGGTGAATAGCATGTGTTAGGTTAAGAGGAGAGGACACATGCCATGGTGTAGTTGTGGCATCTTCTTCGAACTAAAAAATTCCATACTTTTTGATGACTTTGGTGGGGTTCATAGTAGATTGGACAGGGATATGGTGGTTGTACAAGATACCAATCACTGATGACGATGAATATTGGGAATATGGAGCACTTCCGGTGCCACCAGATCCACCACTAGATGTCATATTGTGGGTGATAGATGAGGGAAAGAAAGACGAGATGGATGAATCAGATAAAGTTCTCCTTAGAGCACCTTATCGGGCAGATAACACAACGTTTCTCCTTCCTATTTCAGCGATAGGACTGATTTTGGGTGACAAGCCTCTTCTTCTTCTATAAGCACGAGAATCAAAGAACATGAAAGAAAGGCCAAAAATGAAGAAACAAAAGGTTACTGTTGATTTATAGGTTGCCTACATCTTGCTTCCAATTGCTCTTGAACGCTAATATCTCGTTCAATTGCTTCCCAAGAACGGTTAAGCTCGGCACGGGTTCTAGCAATGTCTAAAATGGTGTTAAACAGATTCAAAGAAATGTTGGTTTGGTCTTGAATATCGACTCAATATTGGGATTCCTTGCAGCAGGAATAGTCATTAATAGCAAAACAGACAAAGAATCAGAATCAGAAAAAGAAACATGTATCGACGAAAATCGAGTATAAAAATTTAACCAAAGAGATATCTAAGATCACCCCAGTATGGTTGCCAAAAAAATGTTGAGGAAAAGATATGGATTGATCTTGGCTCAAGCATTTTCAGACTTTACTTGGCTAAATAAAAGTAGATGGGAATATCACCCTAAGTTTATATCCAACAAAAACAATGTCCTAACTCACAAGTATTAATTACAAGTGCTTAGGCTAGTGTTTTATCAACAAAAATCTTGTTGGAAGTTCATTTTTTATGTAATTTTCTGAACATAACAGTTGCTGAAATAAATGTAAGAACAGAAGAAAAGACACCAAGATGATAATCAAGACATTTGAGACATAAAGCAATCCTTTATTTCATTCCAATTCACCAAAGATTCATTTCTTTAAAAAATCTCATACAGAAATCTTGGACCAAAGTCAAACCTAGACGTCCCCGATGAAACATACAAAAGGACCTCTGACAGAAAACCAAAACTGAAATCTAAAATATGGATCATATTGCCACAGATTGTTGCCCACTCGAATCTGCACAATATCTTTTACCAATCATGAAAATTAATTCATAAACAGACAAGTCTACACAGACTATCAAAGATAGATCAACACTTATGAAAAACAAGTGTCTGAATGATTTGATTCAGCCCTGAATATTGTTGTCTACAATAAGACCCTGCTATCACAAAAACGAACTAGGTTGTGATGAATATATGAATGAATGAAAACTGAACTATCTCAACATAAACTCAAAGAGAAAACCTTAGCACGATTCTGCTTTTATCCTTCTCTTCTTCCTCCCTTTTCTTTTTCTTTTAACAAATTAGAATTGGTTGAAAAATAATCATAATAGGGTCATAAATAAATAATAACTAGTAGGTGGGACCCCTTGTGACTCCTTTTAGTTCATAACAATCATAAAAATTATAACATAACCATTAGTTAGGCAAACACACCTCCTTGTGCCTCCCCTCAACATATTTACTTTTGGCAATTTTAGCTCATGAAATTTGAAAATATTTCAAAATAATACTCATATATCCAAAATAAAACATGTTGTCCAAAATCCATGAAGTCAACTATCATAAAACAATAGATAACATAAAATTCAAAATCCATATTTCCCAGTCTGTGATGCAACCCTTCCTTGGTTGTTGTTGTCACCTCTTGATTTTTCTGAATTTGCCTTAGGCTAGGCAGAGCCTTTAGGCTTTATCTCATTGATCACGTGGGAACAATCGTCCCTCAAATGCATCCATGAAGACACGGATTTGTCAAAATAAACAGAGGGTGAAGAAGGGGAAGCAATGGCTTTTCCTTTATCAAAATCATGGTGAGCTTTAGTCTTCAATCTCTTGCTAGCATGGGAGGATTGCACAGGCGAGTGGTTAGGGGAATCTTGGACAATGGGGTTCAAAGTTGGAGGATCAGGCAAGGTCAAGTTGGGCTAGCCACAATGTTGGGAGACTGTTGGGTGGACAATCTCCTGCCATCCATCATTTTTAGGGACCTATTGGCAGCCCCACACGATTTTCATCTTTTAAAGTGACAAATAATAATTCCTGTAGCTACCTATGCTTTGTCATGTAAATATTGACATTTGAAGGTGACTTTTTAAATTGATGTTTCAATTGTTCCTATTTTGTTTTCATTTTCATGCTTCATTCATGACTAAAAGCATCAATGAAGCATTGAAACTTATAATTGTCTTGCAATTGTATCTAAGGCTTGTGTCTCTAAAGGGGTGAATTTTCTTACAAATATTTTAATGAATGTTGTTCTACTTTGAAGCTTATCATATATCAATAAAACAGTTGTTTTAAGTTGCTCATGGATTATAAGTTTTATCTTGAGTACTTGGAGAATACACCAAGAATCGATTGGCAATGGACTATAGGTTTGTTTCATTTATAATTCTTGGTAAATCATTTTTCATTTTAAATTATCGTATGCTTTGGTCTATAAAACGCCCCTTCTCCTAAACTTAGAAAATCGACTTCACCCATTGCACAATGATGAGATTCAAACACACCCAGTCGCATCCTGTACTTTGTTTGAAGTGTCAATTCGAATTGGCAGATCCATCATCACAAACCAAAGTCTTGGGTTCCTCTATGTACTCATGGCATTCATTACCTGAAACGCCCAAATTTTCGTGGCATGAAACCCCTTATGCTCTCATTTTGGTCGTGCTAGGGTAACGATGAGTTTTATTCCTTTGGTATTTTCTCTGGTTTCCTCTGTTTTTGAAAACCTTCATGCTCACAATGAATTATGGTTGCCTTCGTGCATGCCTATCCGAACCCTTATGGCCCCTGTCGTTTGTGTCAAACCAAATGGCTCCCAAACCTTGCTTCTGTATGACGATGTGAGTGAAGACCTTAAGAGTCAGGGTTGGATTGAGTTTCTCAATAAATTCCAGGGTTACAACTTGCAATCAGCCCAAGATTTTTCCCTCACTTTCGATGGATGTCGAGCCAAAGTGGGTGATGTTCGATTGCAAATCACCGAGGAATTTCTGAGCGAGGCAACGAGCCTTCCCCTCACCGGCAAGAAATGGTTTAAAAATTCAAAGCTGGAAGAGGTGCCATGGAGTTTGTTCTTTACTTCTCAGAAAATCCAGTGTTGTGACAAAGGTATGCCAATATCTCTATTGAAGATTAAGTGGCATTGTTTATTAGTAGTGTTGAGGCAATTCATTACATGTGAAGGTCGCTATGGGCTCGTTTTCCTTTACCACATAAGACTGTTAATGCACTTCATCGGTTTTAAATTAAACATTCACATTTACTTATTGAGGAGTTTATATAAAATGGCTAAGAGATATAAAAGGCAGATTTTGAATTCCAGTTTATTCCACCATGGGTTAATTAGGTTGTTGTTAGTCCTGTTAATGTTTTATGCTGATATTATAGTTCTTTGCATTTCATAAGATAAGAGCATAATATGAACAAGATCACTGAGAAATACACATCCACAATAGACACATCATTTATCCTG
>JZKD02S2290875.1:164994-184479 GCA_000966675.3 Picea glauca
TTGGCAAGAAGACGTTGATACACTCTCCATATTTTTTATTTAGCAAGAATTTCTCTGCTTCGGCATGATGGATGATCCATTCTAGATTTTCCACACACGGTAAGGCAGGGGTCTGTTGTGGAAAACAATAACCACCCCTTATTTTCTTCTATGGTTGATTGAAAATTAGGGTCCCTTTTTGAGTTTTATGTGAATTTTCCCTTTATCTTTGTTTGAGTTTCTTTATTTGATTGGCTTGCATATAATTATGTAAATATTTTTCTCATGCAATAGATTGTTTTATTTTCACAAGACATTGAGACATCATCACAAATGAGTTAATGCTAAAAATACTTCTAATGTTGTATTCCTTTTGTTCATTATGATTTCGATTATTTATTTCGTTTACTATTTTGAATTTTATGACTGTGAACATGAATTTCAAAACATGTTTATGAGGAATTTTATATGTTTTTAAGTACCATTGGAAGTTTCCATGGATATTTTAATAATTCTATGCTTTTATTCATCATAAGATCTAGCCCTATCTCTTATTTGAAGCCAAGATTATGATCAATATTTTCATTTCTTTTAAGCTTAAGTGCTTAAATCTTCATTTTGTTTTAACATAAATATGAGATTTCTATTTTTATATATCTTATGCTCATTCTTGTTTTTGATATAGCAAATATTTTGATCATATCATTGACTTAGCTTCAAAATGGGATTTTTTTTGGGTTTGTCTATTTTATTCCTTGAGTCTGTGTTAACCTCTATGCATCCATTTTTCTACTATTTGTTGATTAATGAAGTCTTCTTGGTGTTAAGCGCTTTGGTTATACTCAATGAAGAATCTATTATCAATTCAACCATCACATTATATGACCAAGAATTTAATAGGCCTTTGACATGTAGCATCGTGGCAATATGATTAGATTTCATATATTATCGTAGGTTTAACACTTGCACCATGAAATATAAAGAGAATCGTCATGTATTCATTTTTTTTTTACGCGTCTCTGAAGCAATTAATTTTATCATTAAGCATGAGCATCGAAGTCCAGAACCTATGAAAGAGTCACTTATTTGAATTTCATAACTTGTATATGTTATTATGGTCATTTCATTTTCTATCATTTGAGAATATTAGGATTTCTTACTTTTCTTTGTTTCGTTAACCTTCCATGATATTTTCAGCCTCCTAAGTGATATCCCCCTGCACATTGAATTTTTAAATCAGATAATATACAGCAGGTGGCCATTATCAACAGTCCACATGGTTGAGGCATAATTAGAACTAACTAACATATTTCAGACGTGAGTTCTGGCATAATTAGAACTAAATAACATATTTGTGTATGATTTGTTATTTATGCAAGTTTTGTTCATGTGATCATCTATCTGCTTATATGATTGAATAAATATGTCATATGTTCTCGATGTATTTGTATATGTTGGCAAGGATCTTGGTAACTATTTACTGGTGGAATTTTTAATATGCATCTAATTCAATATCCATTACAATATGTGAACTATTTCGTGTTATAATGGCTAATTCTTTTCACTTTCAAACTGCATGAATTTGTTTGAACAGAGCATGAACGAGATCAAATAATACATGTTATTAGAACTATTTCTATAACTTGATATTAATAAAAAAAAAACCATTGCACTTGGCATCTAGGAACCGCTTCTTATTTGTCAAGTTAGGATATTTTTCTTTGTTTTCTGCATGGTACATAGGACTACATTTATTTTAATTCATTGCATTTCTGAAAGCCTCATTTCTTAGGAGAAATTATTTGGCTGGCTTGGCTGAGCCCTCATTTCAACTGACTCAAAGATTACCTCTTGCAAGCATGCTACAAGGAGGCAAGTCTTTTCTTTCTACTTGTTGTTAACAACCAGATTTATCATACATCATGTAGAGGGTAGATTTAGAGTTAATTTAGGTTTTAGATTAGTTATATTAAATTATCATTTTGTTTAGGTTAGTTTTAGGTAAGGGTAATTGGACCTATTCAACCAGTCGGAATCACCACACCAAACAGATAAGGGTCTAATTGGGACCTTGACCAGGTGATCTCCTTAATGTTGGAGATGGTCAATTTTGGCCATCAACATTTTTGGCACTAGAAGGGGGGAAGAATGACAAGCTAACCCTATGGAGTTGTTTTCTTTTAATAATTATGTTTTTTTAATGACTTCTTCCCAAACCCCTATTTGGAGATGTATCTTTGGGAAAACATATTGTACTACTCAATTAAATATAGTTAATCTCTTGTCATAAAATAAATTTGGTGGTGAGAATCAATATAGTGCACATGAGCATGTTCTTCAATTTGTTGAAAATTGGATTTCTAATGATCTTGGTCATGAAGGTGTTATGTGCATAATTTTCATGCTTACTTTCGAAGGATGAGCAAAGGAATGGTGTGGATCATTCTCGGTTTCTTCGATACACACATGGGATCAATCTGTAAGTGATTTATTTTATGAATTTCAAGATTATGCTTATGATAAAATATGTTTAGAACTTGAAACCCTGCGTAGATTAGAAGGTGAATCTATGATACATTTTTTCATCATATTTAAATTCATTTGTTTGAAATTGTATCCTCATGATAAACCTTCTGATGATGATTTAACAGATTGGATTGTTTACCTTTGTTCTCTTCCTTGTATAAAGAATAATTATGAAGAATCTGAAAATTTTTCTTTCCTAAGTGTACATGCTATAGTTAATGACATAAATGATTCTTTTGAGTTTACTAAAAATGTTGATACCTCTGCTCAGACAATTGATTCAAAATTGGTTAATGAACATTCTCGGGAAAATTTAAACACATTCAATAACAATAATTGCATTCCTGAAATTAGTTTAGATTATGATAAATTGGTTTATAATGAAGAGGATAACACAAAGTTGTAACTCATACTTTAGATACTAATGATGATGATTGTTTTAATAGAGAAGATTTCAATCGTGTATGCTTGAACGGTCATTATTCAATATTTTCTGACTTGTTTGATGGTTCTTGTTCATGTAACGACGAATGTTCTCATGTGTTAGTCCCTTCATCTACAATTATGCTTCAATCAAATGAAGGAACTTATATACATCATAGTAACTTTCCAGGTTCCATTAATCAAAATCATAGTCAAGAAATAATAAAGAATCATTTTGTAGATAATTCTAGTAAATCTCTCATATGTATGTTTGATTATATTTTGGTTCTTATTCAATTTTTATAAAGAAAGACAACAAAGTTACTTGTGATGAATCCTTGGAGATTGATAATAGTGAGGGACTTCACTCTTTGGTCATGAGTATATCATATCCTCATGATATCAATCCTTAAAATCTATCTATATTATTAGATGAGGCATATCCTAATTTAATGAATAATTTAATAGACCCTTATCTTGCAGTCTCTAAAAGTCACAAGGATTTTAATTCTTTAGTACACGTAATCATCCCTATTTATGATTCAAACAATGTAAATCAAGTTATGGTTGAATCCTTTGATGATCTCAAACATCTTTCACAAGTAGACATTAATCGTGATCATGAACATAAATTTTTAGCAAATCGGTTTCCCTATCATGATCACATTGATGTAAATAATGATGTAAATATATTTTTCGATATTGTCTTGTATATTTGGAACTTATCATATGAGTTAATGGAAGACCATCCTAATATCCTAATATGATCAATTATCATAATAAGATATTGGATAAACTATTAATCATGTTCGATTATAAGAAACTTACATTCTTTCTCAATTATAATTACATCAACCCTTCACTTGCTCCATTACTCAAAAATGCACTAATTGAATTCTATCATCTATGTTGTTCATCCATGGTTTCTGTGTCATTTATAACATATTTTCATTCTCATTTTATTGATCCAATTGAAACATGGATGGATAAATCATTTTCAAAAAGTTTTCAGGTGTGTTGACACTCGGAACTGAAAATGGGTTGCATGCAAATCAATCCCGAGGCAACCTCGAACCATTTTGGATTGGAAGCTGCCCCTCCCAACCCGAGAGGGATCTCTCAGATAATGTCACAATATGATTTTCCCGAGAGGGATCTCTCAGATAATGTCACAATATGATTTTCAGTAAGCATAAAATGGTGGGCAGATTTATGGGTAAATGATGGTTTTGGATTTTTAAAGTTTGGGGGTTGGACCAGGAAACAGTGCATTGGGCATGGAGTCAAGTGAAAACCGAACAAAGGAGATAATAGCAGTGATCGTATAACTTGCGGAAAATGAGGCAAAGTAATTCTATCTTTCAGCGATTGATAATCATGATGCGGTAGCAGAAAAAGAAAAAGAAAGGCCATCACAGTGAAAGCATCTATCAAGGATGAATTTTCACTACAACTTTAGAGGAAAACAAACAAAGCTTGATAACTAGATGCAGAGCGCTTATCTTAAACAAATTCTGATTAATCACCATAGAACGCAACACATATATATCAACTATGTGTAAAGAGCATATAAAATGAATTCCAAACAAATTTTAACACAGCTGAAATGAGAAAAAGATAAACAACATGATAATGACAACAGAGAGAACATACTGAAAGAATCGACCGTGATGAATCTCACAGTCTCAAGTAAATATGTCTTCTGTATTACTCCATTCTTGGCTTACAAATAACTCAGCTTACAAAAAGAGCCCCTCTTCGAAAGAGGTTTTTCCCAGCTCCTCCAACGATTATTTAACTAATCGCCCTCTCAATACATTACATAACTCAGTTTTTAAAAGAAATAAATTAAAAATAAACGGTTTGTCTTCTGGAATTCCGCGACTGCCAAATGCTCTGCCGTTACTAATCTTTGTTGTTCAGGATCACAATAAAACATTGGTGTGCGCTGGAAAAAACTCGTTCAGGTACCCCTGGTCTCCGCCATAGTAGGAAACGATATCCCTCCTGTGTCGCAACAAAAACCTGAAGGTGCAATTCGAGGGCTCGATCATCATCATTCCCGAGTTGAGAACGAACCTGCTATTACCTGTCGCGAACGAGCAACTCCATCCCATTTCTGAGAGTTCCTCTGTTGTTTTCTGTTGAAATGTGTAATGATCGGCTTTTACAATTCTCGGAAAGTTGCAGGCAAGGTGAGTTTCTCCGTGGAGAATTATTCCAACCACGATTCCTGCGGCGACTAGCTTATGGAAATTAATATTGTCGTTGAAAGGAACGACCGAGCTAAACCAGGTCGAACGAAGCCATGTAATGGTGTTTCTGCAGACTGGAAGAAGAATGAGCGCCATATTGAACTTTAAAGTTTTGGCAGCGCCTTTCGCAATACACAGACAATATCCCATGACTTCATGACTGGATCGAATCATGGTTGGAGAATTTATTTCGATCAATGTTTCTTGTAAATAATGAGTGTCTTTTTCAGGTATATAATAAAAGTAGATGTACATATGATATATTTATCTTCATATGGTTCAATGATCATTCATTTTCTCTTACTAATTTATGAGGTATATATGTTTGCAGGAATAAAAGAAAATGAATGGATCCATTGGAAACATGACTGTACTTAATTCCTGTAGAGTACAGTAAATTAGGAATAGGAGTAGGATAGTTTTGTGTGTTTTTCTAGATTAGTTTAGTTGTTGAATAAGCAAGCAACGAGCTTTTTAGAAAGTTCACCTTAATTTTAAGAGAAAATCAAATAATAATGAAAATATATGTCTAAAAAATTTTCACAAAGAAAACATTTCAAGCATGTACCCATGTTAATACTGATATATTATCAAAATGCTTGGAATCATTTCCTTTCTAAGAAACTTTCTTTCATAAGTCTTAATGCTTGTCTTAGTTTAGTTTCAATAAGTCTTATGATCATAAGCATATGTAAACTTGGATAAAGATGTAACTTCTTCATGTTATTTAATATTGATCATGAGAAGAGGTTACTTCTTTAAAACATAAAATTTGGAGGATATCAAGATTTCTAAAGTAAACTAGTATAACATTTTTCAAGCTGCATGTGTTTATTTTCATTTCTTAGTAATTTTCTGATTTCATTTTTTTTTAAGATTTATTCAATATTTTCTAATTTTAGCTTTGCTTTTGCAGGTTTTCATTTTTCTGTTTGACGATTTGACTTTGTTGTTAGCTTAGATTAGAAATTTATTTGTTTATTTTGTAAAGCAGTTATGTTGATCTTCAAAGCTGCAATCAAGTCACATCAAGGAAGTCTCTTACCTATCTTCATTTTTCAGCATCTTGCTCATTTTACTTTCATAGAAAACTTCTTGTAAGTATTATCTTTAACAAATGATCATTCAGGCTTATTCAATTAAAGTTTAACCTTGAAGCAAGATATTTACAAGGTAAATGACAAATGGATGAGAAACTTGAACTTTGAACCATAACTGTGTCTTAGATTAAGATTTTGTTTTAAATAAAAGGCTTGATTGATAACCAGCCATAAAAGACAAAATTATCATTCTCTTAAAAATAAAGAACACATTTGTCAAGAATATTTATACTCTTTGTGTTAAGATCTCTTTTTCTTATCTTGTCTGGTTAGATTCTTGATTATTGCATGGCTTATTGTTTGGTTTAGCTTAATTTCTTTTTCTTTTGGTTTTGGTTTGATTACGTTGATTTTCGTTTGCACTCTTTGCAATTGTTTGATTTCACTTTTGCTTATAGTTTAGTTTTATGATGTTTTCAAAGTTTATATGGGGGATCTTTTCCAAGCAACATTAATTGGTGAATTTGGGAAAATTTTACTCTAGCATTACGATGGGATTTATCTAAAGATCATCCTTACCAATTTCTATTTTCTCTTACTTCAATCAATGAATATGTGGGACATTAAGATGTGTATCAAGTACTATATTTCACCTATATAAAGGAACGAATATGTTTTATTCTTCTCTTTGAATCCCTCCCTTATCCCTCCACAATTAAACTAAATATTCTACATTGGTATATGAAGGAATGTTTAGTGGGGTAAAATTTTAACTAGTACTGTGTCTATTTTCTTTATAACCCCTCTTGTACCACCCCGCTCTCTTCTCCCTGTTGGCACAGGGGAAGACCCAGGGTTCAATGCTTCAACAATGCACCAACAAAACCCTAACTACTAGCCCTTTTGGCAACACCTGAAAAGAGGATGAAGTCTTACCCGAGGTAGAGGCAAGGGGGTTGCAGGACTCGGGTGTCTACAACCAGGCTGGGACACAGATATGTGATTACAACACTTAGAAGAAAAATTCGACAACAACATGCATTAATTCATGAGTCTCATTCACATCGCAGGTTAAACCCTCACTACAGAACAATGCAATAACACTAAAGATCAAGCACTTCCAATCACTTAGCACATAGCATTAGCTCGGATCTAGCATTCATTCATCTTTAAGCACTAAGAAACAACATCATATGCATTCATTATACATTATAACAATAGAACTAAGAAAATAAACAACATAAATCATAAATATTATCGCACAAAGCACATCAAGACACAGGATATATGTGGTTCACCCCAGTGTGGGGCTACATCCACCAACTTATTCTTCTTCTTCTTTATTATTCTTTATTTTTCTTACATTCTATTGTTCCTGTGCACAAAGCCACAGAGCTAAACTCCGCAGAGGACAGGAGATATACACGTAGCGTGCCAAATCCTCCTTCCCAAAATCAAGTCAAGGCATAGAGCCAACTCCTCAGTAGCACAGAGTCTTACTTTACATAGTCTTTCTACACAAAGCAACTTACAACCTCTTGCACTAAGCCAACTAATCATGCACTAAGCCAATCAGTAACTACTAGTTTACAACATAGAGTGCACATAGCCCATTATTCAATTTATAGCATTGTGCACATAGCCAAAACTTCCTAGTTTCTTACATCGCTTATGTACATATTTATACATCTAAAAAAGGCCTAATCATGGGTAATCCCATGGGCCGACATCCCTTAACCCATTACATACACCCTAAAATCCATTTGTTGGGTCCACAAGCCCACAAAACAAGCGATATCCCATGATCTCAACTCTGCTTGGGTGCTCCATCTTTGCAAGCTTGTCGAAGTCCCAAAAGTGGTCAAACACGACCAGTGTTTCCTCAAAACTTGGTCGAGGGACAATAGGCCCCCAAAACTCACCTGTGAATCATCTTGAGTCACTCAAATCTGAGCAACACTGCTTCAGAGGCCTTAATCTTAGCTCAAGTTGCCTTGACTTGTTTCTTCGCCAGAGTCTCGTTCTTGGCGAACTCCTGAATTACTTGTTCTGTAACAGGTCCTTCTAAGATTTGTTCCACTGTCGCAATCACTTGGTCTAGCTGCAATCCTTGTCCTTCAATCTCTTCAAAAAATGTGTAGGCTTCATCTTCCACCAGTTGTAGCCTACGTGTGACTTCCATGACTCTGCCCTGTATGGCAGTAATATGTTGTTGGACTGTGAGTTGTTCCTGTGATATTTTCATCCTCTCAACTACAGTAAGAAGCTTCATCTGTGATTGAACTGTCAGTGACTACTGCTTCACCTCCTGTAGTTGTGCTTCCAGTTTCCTCATCTCTGGATCTTCTGCAAGGCGCTCATAGGTCTGTGCACTTTGATCACTTAGTTTCTTACACTCTGAAGCAAGTGCCCTGATTCTTTCTACTGCGTTCTTGGCCGCTTCTTCCCTCTGATCGTGCACTTCTTGCGGAGTGCTCGGCACTGCTTGGATCTCTACCTCCTTTATCTTTGCTTGAAGTTGTTGAATGGCCTCAGTGAGCTTCCCCACTTGTATCTCGACTGACTCTGGTTCCTCATGTGTTAGGCCTAGCATAGAGAAAAGTGTTGTAGTCACTTCTTCTTTGACAGCAGTCTTCTCTGTGAGAAGATGATATTTTTCTTTTTGCATCATTGCTTTGCCCTCCTAGAAGTTCCTTTTCTTCTTGGACTCACTGAAGTCAAGCCTCTGTTGCATCTTCTAATCTTCGTAACTGGGCGAGCTCATCCCCCAATTCTGCATTCTTGGACAAAGAAGGTGCAGTAGGTACCATGCGGTTCGAATGGATGGCTTGTTGTATCTCCTTCAATTCCTTCTCGATTCTTTTATACAATGTTTCCTACTTTTCTCCATATCTCTGCAAGATATCCTCTGAAGCATCCTCCACTGTTGCAATGATTAGACCAACTTCATCCTCTGTGAGCACATTCTTTGATTGGGTTTTATTGGCGTAGGTCTTCTTTCTTGTCGAAGGATTCTGCGGAGAAACCTTCCTCTTCTTCGGTGTTTCTGTCATGGTAAGGGGATCCTGCAGCAGTGTAGCTTCCCCTTCTCCTTATATTCCTCCTTTGTCCCCTCTTCCTTGTCCAATGCCTTGGTCTTCTCCTCCTCCTCCTTCTCTTGGTGATTTAGTTCCATCTTCCTCAAAGGCGTTGTCCTCTTCATCAGTCTCTTTTCTTTGGACTTCTTCCTTTTTATTTTTCTTCTTCGCGTTGCTTTGTTCAACATGCTCGACCCGGGTGACCAAGGGGCTTCCCATGATGTTCACGTCAGAGAGCTCTGCATCTTCAATCGGTACGAGAAACTCTGTTGGAAATTCTTTGGTGGTTTCTTCCATGTCTTTGTCAGTCAGGTTATAGTAGGATTGTAACTCCTCCTTGCTTTCGTCCTTGCGCACAGTGATATAGATGAAGTTTCGTTCTGTGCAGAACTTTGCTAGCGGTCTATACTGATGCAACATGTTTGTTGTCATGCATGGGAATGCCTCAATAGCATGCTTCAGCTACTGGTAGTAGGAATGGAACACTACATTTGATTGCCACTGCTTCGCCATATCATTTGTGTACCACAAGGTGGAAAACCTTGCGGCCAACGACTCTGATGGCTCAATCTCTGGGAAGGCTGCTCCTTCAGGCATTTTCTAAGCAATAAATGCGATCAATACCAATAGCTAGCTAAAATGAAACTCATATACTTGATCTTATGCTTCACGACAGTTCTTCTCCAACTCATTGACGAGGTAACTCGCCCAGTTCATTTGCATTCCTTCTACTCACTTCCCTGCGAGGTCCACTATGAACCCAGTGACTTGTGTCAGACAGTTCTTTGTGACAAGCTTGCTAGATATAAGCTGACAAGCTAGGCACACTACGCCATCCTGGATGGATGCTACCTTGTAGCCTCTCTTTCCCTTTTCTACATCACAATAATCCTCCTTTATGCATTGTGCCAGGGAGCGATCTGAAGTCTTCCCTTTGCAGTATTGGTGAGGGTTCGGTCCCTGCATGCTCATGCCTGTGATTAGGTGGATCAACATTGGATCCATAGTGATGTGCCTGTCGAGTCACAGATATCCTTCATGGTAACACGACAAGAGGATTTTAACGCAAGCGTTAACCTCCTGATTGCGGCCAAAGTGAGGGATCTTCATTACATTCAAGATCATGGACTGTGTTAGCTCCTTTATCCATGGTTGGGAGACTATCTGAGGCTTATTCCCAATTATCTTCATCAGATACCTATGCAACGCGAGCATCACGTATTTCTTCATGTCTCAAAGGTTAAATTCATTGTTCTTTAGAGTTGGAAAGTGTCCTAACTGGGGTCCAACTATGTGTATCCCCTTCAGGATGTACGTAGTGATCAATGTATACTCAAACATGTGTGGGATACTGTCACGGTTAACCGCACCAGACAAAGGCGAGATGTACTCTGGAAAGACCGGCGGGATCTGCTTTGCGTTAGCTAGATCGTCGCAATGCTTACTTCGCTTCTTAGTTCTGGAGTTATGACGGCTAGATTGACGTGCAGTCAAAGGGGATGCTTGCAATCCCCCAGTCAACGATGCATGTATTCCTACGGACATAACTTTCTCATCCATGAGATCCACGAGAATATCCTCCACATACTTTTTGTAAGGTAGCTGGAGAGGTAGTTGGGGGGGCTAGAGGGCCCATAGTGATAATAGTGGAGCTCATTCAATGTAAGGTGGACTAGGTCCACTATATTATTAAATAAGGCCCACTATGGTAGTTAGATATAATAAATGGGTAATTAGATATAATAAATGTAAGAGGACTTCTTAGAAGATTCTACTTCTAGAAGATTCCTCCCCTAGAATGTTCTTAGGTGATGGTAGCACTATATAAAGGCATTCAAGAAATGTAATGAGACATGAAGATAAGTATTGTATTTGGAGTTGAAGCTCAATAGGAGGCTTCCCCCTCAAAGAGGCAAGTGAACAGGATAGGATCCCTTCCATAATAGGATCCATTGTATGGTGTTTCCCTACCTCAATGGTTTGATAGTAATAAAAGAGATTTTACATATTGTTCTTCTATATCTATTGTGATGCTTTTGTATTCAGTCTTTGGGTTCTTAACAAGTGGTATCTTCTAGAATTAGAACCTTCTAATAAGTCCTCTTACTTTCATTATATCTAATTACCCATTTATTATATCTAACTACCGTAGTGGGCCTTATTTAATAATATAGTGGATCTAGTCAACCTTACATTGAATGGCCTCCACTATTATCACTATGGGCCCTCTGGGGCCCCCCACTACCTCTCTAGATACTTTACAATTTCATTATATTCAATTTCTTCAACTTGAGAAAATTTGTTGGCAACTAACTGGGCCTTATGTCCTTCAACACTTCCATTTGATGCATACTTATTTCTATACACCCATTCACATCTAATAAGTTTTCTTCCATTTGTAAGAGGTATAAGATCCCTAGTAACATTCTCCATTAAGGAATAGTATTCTTCATTCATGGTTGCATTCCAATCTGGATGGCCATAAGCTTCTACAAATATTTTTTCTAGATCATGAGTCTCTGGAACTTGAGCCAAAAGAGAGGACACTCACTGAAATTGTGAATTTGTATGATGTTGATCTGTAGGATCACTAACAAGATCACTAGTTTCTTCTAATGTCATACAAATCCATATAGGCAATGAAAAGTGGTGGTGTTGGTGCAAGTTCAAGTTCAGTGGACCAAAATAGGTGAGCAAGCAGAGGTGGATTTCCATCCTTAGTATTATCATCTGAAGAAGAAACCAGGATCGGATCGCTAGAAAAAAAAAATAGGAATAAAAAATGGCACATCTGTTGAAGATGGCTCGCAAATGACTGAAGATAGCATAAATGTCGAATTAGGCTCATATGCTGAGAGACTTTCATCAATATTAACATCTCTCTTAATAATAATTTCATTGTAATTAGGTTGAAGAAGTCTATAACCTTTTACATCTTCAAAATACCCAACAAAAATGCACTTCTCACTTTTAGGTTGTAATGATTTCCTTTTCTCATCATAAATGTGAGCCCGTGCTTCACTACCAAACACACATAAGTGGCTTACATCTAGTTGAATTTTACTCCATGCTTCTTCCAATGTTATATTTTTTAAAGTCTTTGTGGGTGTACAATTGACTATATAATTATCACAATTAATGGAGTATGCCCAAAAATGAAGACTTAATCCCTTAAATTGGATTACACAATTTTCCATTTCCTCTAATGTGTGATTATTTCTCTCAACAAAACCATTTTGTTGTGGTGTATATGGAATAATATGTTACATCAAAATGTATTAAGAAGTGCAGTAAGTTGTAAATTTGTTGTTAACATATTCGCCTCCATTATATGTTCTTAAGTTTTGTAGTTGATGTCCAAATTATTTTTCTACAAGGGTCGTGTAGGCCAAAAAGATGTCAAAAATTTTACTCTTAACTTTTGGGAAATAAATCCAAGTGTGTCTAGAGAAGTCATAATGAAAGTTAAGAAGTACTTGAACCCAAAGAAAGGATAAGGAAGTTGACCACACAATTCACTATGAACATGATGCAAGGGGGTTGAGGCGTGCTAAGAGGCATGTTTGTCAAAACTATCCCAATGATGTTTGTCAAGAACACAGATGGCACGAACACCATATCTATAAGAAACAAGAGGAAGACGAATGACCATATTTTGATTACATAGATGTTGTAATGAATGATAGTTTAGATGGCCAAATTACTCATGCCAAAGTTTGCTCAAGTCATCACCATGAGAAATAAAAACTGATGGAAAATTTGATGACCCAATGTTTCAAATTTGTACAACCTAGTAATATCATCAACAATTACAATTGCTAGGACATGCTTAGGATCTTTTAAATCCTTGATTACAAGTTGGTGAGGTGAAAAATCCATTATTTTACCTTCACATGAATGATTGATTTGATATATTGATAGAAGGTTGCAGGAGAGACTTGGAACACATGATACATCATTGAAATGACCATAATCTAGCTGAACTATTTTTCCCAAAAAAATTAATAAGTCAATCTAGGATTTGTTCAAGAAGATGCTCTAATATTAATAATTCATTTATTAGAATAAGAAGTAGATGTTGTATTGAAGGAAAAACCAAAAGCAAAAAGTGCATGTCTGTGATAAGAAGAGTTGGGAGAAGAAGAATCAAGATGGATGTTGTGCTTCTTCATTGTTGCTTCTAAGGCCTCCATCTTCTTAAAACATTTAGACTCTAGCTAACCATTTTGCCCACAAAAATTGCAACATCTCTTATTCTTCTTACTTTTTTATTTTGGTCATTTGTCGCCATTGGGAGCAAAAGCTAGTTGGGAGGGTTTGGGACCCTTGTTTTGCTTTTTACTGCAAGGGTGTTGCTTCTTTCAATGATTGCATTTATCCTTCTAATGAGACACTCGGGCTTTGTTATATGTACCTACAGTGCTAATCACTCCAAGCTACAAGAGCTTATCTTTCTCTTAATTAAAAATTCACAAAAATATTCAAGAGATGGTGGTTTGTAAGTAGCCCTAGAGCTTCTCTGTTGAAGTTAAAAGTAGATACAAAAATAGAATATGCACTACCAATCTTAGCAAAAATAACATATATGCATCGATGTTGGCCCTTGGTTATGAAATTAAGCAAAGATCAAGGAAGAAAAGGCAAAATGTGAACTGCGCAGAAGACACAGTGACTGTTACTGGGTCGAAGTGAGAAAAAGAGTAGAAAAGATGGAGCGAAGTAAAAGGAAGCAAGTTGTTGGACGAGGAGATCAAGGATGATAGATCAGCAAGGAAGAAGGATCATGGACAACTCAACAAGCGGAAAAAAACACTGTTGGATGCTTTGGAGCACCACGTGAGAAGGAAGGAAAGACAAGCTGGCGAAGCCCTGAAAATGTGGGTCAAGTTGACCTAGGGTTTTAGACACCTAGGGTTTTGGTATCTAGGGTTTTGACACCTAGGTTTCGGCCTAAGGACGTCAGTGAGTGATTGTAATGTATAAATAGAGGTCTAAAGGACCTAGGATGGGTTGGTGTTATGATTGTTGTTGTTGTTGTCTTTGTCATTGTGTGATCAAGTGAGTAATATTGTGGGAGAGAGAAGTGTTGAGTATGAGAGCCTTTTGTATTGTAAGATCTTCAGTTGGGTGCGAAGATCAACCCTGCAGCTAGGTGCACAGGGAGGGGAGAGATAGCGAGGAGAAGAAAGAAGATATTCTAGCTGAGAGCGTAGACAAGAACTGTATGCTTCATCCTAATATATTATAAGTACAGTTCTGTGGATGTAGCCCTAGAGAGGGGGTGAACCACGTATACCTTGTGTTGTGTGTGATTGATGATATGTTCTTTTCCCTTTGATATAATGTTATTACATTACTGTGTTAGATCTGATATATAGTTGTTTGGAGTAGAGTTAAGTTGGTAAGAGATATATAAATGTTGTGTTGTTATATTACTAGATCCACTTGATATTCCCCTTGGTTGTAGACATCTCTGTCCTGCAACCCCCCCATAGCTGCTTCGAGTGAGACTGCATCTTATTTTCAGGTGTTTCCGAAAGGGCCAGTAGTTAGGGCTTGTTGGTGTGCTCTTGGAGCTAAACCTTGGGTCTGCCCCTGTGCCAACAAATGGTTTCATTGTCGGGATAGGAATCTTCTTAAGGGAATGTCAAGGTGGTTCCCATCAAAGACAGAGATTCATAAGTGGATAGAGGATCAAGAAAAGGACTTCACTGAAGCCCAGAACAAGAACCCTAATCTTAGTATAGAGGATTGGTTAGGAAGATATATATTTACTAATATACATGAGATTTTCTTTGGAGGAATCCATCAGGAGCTATACGAGTGGTTAGCTACGTTAGAAGATACCCAGTTTGAGATTAGACTTAGGCCACTTGTGGTCTGGATGTCGGCGTTAATCAAGAAGGTCAAGAGAGTTGATAACGTCGTGTCAAGAGCAATAGATTACTGGTTTAATAACACCATTGGAGGGTACATCACCGAGTTTGTTATTGACAGAGTAGAGTCATATAGACAAGCCGAGAGATATTTCTTCAAGGGACCCAGAGGAAATTTTTTACATTTTTTGAAGTTGAGGATCAAGATTTTATTGCATGAGAAGAACATCTTGAAGATATAGTAGATTAGTCGAATCTGGAAAATCTAATGTTCAAGAATTTGAACAGCAGCAGCGACACAGAGGCTGGACATACGCGTAGTGGGAGAGCATTCAGAGAAGTTCATCTTGTGAACTTGTTTAAGCAGAACTGTGGGGACAAGGGTTTCTATAGTGGAGAAGAGGCATATCTAATGGACGAAGAGCATTCAGAACCCACTAGGACAGAGGAAGGGAAAGTTGAAGAACCTCGTCAGGACAAGTCAGAAACTTCGAGAACTACACAGACTGTTGAAGTAAGTACTATTAATCCTTCGGTTGGTTCAACAGCACTAAGCAATCAGAATAGTCAGTCACCAGATTCCTCAGAGTACTATTACTAGAAGTTCAACATATACTCAGACAGGAAACCTAGGAAGCTCTATGGCAAATGAGATGAGGCTCCCTATCTTTAAGGGAGATGGATCTGAAGATCCTGGTCAGCATTGGTTCCTATGTGAAACCGTGTGGAATATAAAAATTTCACAGACAAAGCTGTTAAAGAACTCAGTTCAGCACTACTCTAAGAGATCGTGCATTGAGTTGGTACATGAAGCTTTTCCAAGGACTTGTACAGCCTAAGCCATTGAATGAGATCAAGAATGCATTGATTGTAGAATTCAAGAAACCCAAATCAGAATCACAATGTATTACAGAGCTGAAAAAGATCAAGCAGAAGGTAGTTGAACATGTTTGGGAATTCGATCAAAGAATCAAGACCTTAACATGTCGATTGACTTTTCAGATCCCAGATGAGCAAAACAAAGAATGGTTCAATGTTGCCCTCTTACCACACATCAAAGTTCCTCTGATGTAGCAGAATATTGCTTCGTGGGCTGAGGTGTTGGATATCGCCATGAAGTTAGAGTCAGCCCCTATAGGAGAATCCATCTCAGGTATGAGTCAAATATTGAGTCAACTAACTAGTTTGTCTCTACATGTTGAAGATATGAAGAAAGACAAGGGAAAAGATAAAAGAGAAGACATCTGGTGTGTCAGATGCAAATCAGAAGGCAATGACAAGGAACATTGTCCCCTATTTCATGAATACTTGGCCTCTGGAGCTCTGATCCCTTTGAAGCAAGTCACCCTACACTGGTGCGAGGTATGCAGAAATAGACATTGCCCTGGTGAGTGTTATTACATGCAAAAATATGTTCAAACACCCACAAATTTGTATTGCATGTTTTGTAAGTCTGTGGGGCACGATGATAGGGATTGTAGTTTTTATGACCTCATGCATGAAAGGTGAAGAGACATATACAAAATTCAAAGTGAAGTAGAGAAAGAAGGAAACACTACACAGTATAACTCCCCTGGGAGAGGAAACATCAACCCTCGCGGTGGATTCATAGGACGAGGACGAGGAGGAGGTATGGGTTGAGGCTGAGGATAGATCATCTGTTACAACTACACACAACCAGGACACTTAGCAAGGGACTATCAGAACCCTTGCACTACTTGCAGCTACTGATGTTCCTTCGAACATGTTATAGAGGATTGTCTTGTGCTGCTAGCTAAGCTTTAAGAAAGACGAGGACCTCAACAAAACCTACAAGCGCAACTGATATATGTTGAACCTCACAAAGAAGACCCTAGAGTCATTGTTATCACTAGAGGAGGTGATGTTATAGGAGAAGATAGGTTGACCCAAGGAAAGACTACAAAAGACTCAGGAGTCAGGAAAGCTACAGAGAAGACCGAAACTTTTGATGCAAAGAAAGAAAGACAAATATTTGAGGAGGCAAGAAACAAGTTCAAAGGATACCAAGGTTATTCATCAAAGACACGACCAGAAGTAAGAGAATATGGAATGCCTCTGGCATTCGATCAGTCTGCTTCACCAAAAGAAGGAAAAGAGGTAAGAAAACTCATGGAATTTTTATATACTTGTATTAAGTTGATTCAAGATGAGACCATTGTACAAGAGCTACAAAATTTAATCAGACATTATGAGCTAGGAAAGATAGACCCCTTACTGAATAGGGCAATACACCAAGTTGATAAAAAGAGAAGGACAAATAAGGAATTACACTTGAATGCTCAAATAGGAAAATATGATATAGACTATGTGGTCCTCGACTTAGGGTCAGAGGTCAATGTCATGATGAAGCAAACCTGGGCACTGATGGGGAACCCGAAGTTGATATATTCCCCTATCAGGCTTAGGATGGCTAATCAGCAGGCAGTAATCCCCTTTGGCATATTGGAACATGTCCCTGTGGACATCGACAAAGTAAGAACGTTTGCATATTTTGAGGTAATCGAGATAGTTGATGACAGTTGCCCTTACCCTACGTTGTTAGGAATTGATTGGGATTTCAATAATTCCACTGCAGTTCATTTAAATAAAATATGTATGACGTTTGAAAGAGATGGCCTTGGGGTTATTGCACCATTAGATCTAGATGAAGGTCAGCGATATACAGAACCTATCAGAGAAGAAGACCGTGCATATGAGTTGGAAAACAAATAAAAATTAACAGCCAGACAATAGGATTACATTAATCCTACGGCCGATGGGAACCTTAGCTGGAGAAGTGACAGCTTATGATCATCATATTCAGAAGAAGCACTGGAGAACTGGCAGAACAAAATGTATGAAGTATATACAAGGATATGTGCTAGATTAACCAGAGAAGTTCACTAGATCAACACAACAGTAAGTAACTTACCCACCTTTGATGGTTTGAATCCTTTAGAAACCTTCTTATCGAAATTCAAAGCAAGTGTACCAACACAACAAAGATTGTTGGCAATGGATGAGGCCTTGAAAGAAACATCAGCAAGATGGTGGGGGACACACAAAAACAACATTACAAAATGGGTACAATGTCATACCCTGATGACTGCATGATTCTCAGCACAAGTAGAAGGTTGTGAAGTTCACTACACAGGTCGAAGTTACCCAAAGGACCATGTGAGAAGTTGCGAGGAAGCCTGAAGAACCATTCCTCAAGAGTAGTGGGTGAAAAATTTCATTAACACACTAGACACAACCCCTATCAACTGGTACCTTCAAGCGGAGCTGTGCCTCATCACTGCAGATTGGGAAGGTATGACTCAGAAATTTGTAACCACCTTCTTATTTGAAAGTCAATATCCTTCAGTAGATCAAGCATTACAGATTATAAGACAAAAATCATTTGAGGAGGCCTCTAGCCTCTCTTTAGAACAAGAAGAGAATGAATGGACTACGCCTCTCCAGAAATTGCAAGGATGTTACAACATCAATGTTGATGAAGACAATGATCCTAGGAAGGTGAACATTGTCGAAACAGAAGGCTAGAGAGATGTGGAAGGACCAGTAGTTGATCTACCATTCATTGGACAACCGATCAATATTAAGAAGGTCAATATTGGAACATAGAAAACACTGAAGCTTGCAAATGTTGGATATTATTGGGATGATGCTACTATTGACAAGATAACAGAGTTAGTGCATGAATATTAGGATTTGTTTCCAACCAAGTTTATTGATATGAAGGGAATTAAAGGGCCTATGGGAGAGATGAGGATCCCTTTGAAACCAGATGCAAGACCAGTCAAACAGAGACCCTACAGATTGAACCCTAAGTATAAGGAGAAAGTGAAGATTGAGCTTGATAGAATGTTGGAAGCAGGAATTATAGAACCTGTTGAAGAGTCATAGTGGATTAGCCCTATGGTGGTACAAGACAAGAAGACAAGAGAAATCAAGATCTGTGTAGACCTCAAGAAGTTGAATGATGCATGTTTGCATGACCCCTTCCCTACACCATTCACTGACGAAGTGTTAGATAATTTGGGAGGCCAGGAGGTATATTCTTTTACAGATGGATTTTCAGGATACCATCAGATTCGGATTGCCAAGGAAGATCACCATAAGACCACATTTTCAATAGAATGGGGATCCTACCAATATACAGTGATGCCATTTGGATTGAAGAATGCCCCGGCCATCTTTTCCAGGGTGGTGGTCGAAGCATTCAAGGAGTTTCTGCATAAATTTCTAGAAGCATATTTTGATGATTGGACTGTTTTTAGTTTATTGAAAAATCATATTGAATGTC